>SZWC01003057.1:179277-194713 GCA_023375785.1 Penium margaritaceum
CCCAGCAGCAGGTAGATGAACACCATGCCCATGAGCAGCGCGCCGCGCACCGCGGGCGACATGAACCCGAGCGCGGCGAAGAAGATAGTGACGCAGGCCATGCCCAGCAGCTGCACGCCGTTGCCGAGCATGACGCACAGCACGCCTGGGAGCGGCGGCGTGCGGAACACGTCACCCACCACGAGCTTCCACCCGCTCTCCTCCGCCATCTGCGCCGCCTCCTCCTTGTCCATCGCCTCGATCTTGGCCAGGTCGCGGTGCACCGAGCGCAGCAGGATGACGAACACCATGCCCGCCAGGAACGTGATCACCATGATGGAGTTGAGGATGGAGAACCAGTGGACCTGCACGCCGAAAGCCAAGGCAAGACACACATGCCAGGAGGTTGAGCTTTGCATAAAGACGCTCAGGCTAATGCACGAAAAGGCAAACCAAGCAATGAGATATTGGCCTATAAGGTAAAGAGCAGCTCCTGCCACCCACGGGTGGGTGCGAGGCACGTAGGCGCAAACTTGCGTGCACTGAGGGCGCTTGACGCTGTCGAAAGGTCAATGGAGAGAATGACAGCAACAGCAAAAACACCAGCTTCATAGCCTACCTTGGCACTGAATAAAGAGACTAGGTCCAGGCCTCACAAGGAAAACATGCAGGTGCTCTCACGCTCGTGAGTCTGCACCCACCCGCCTGCCCGCCTGCCTGCACGCACACACTTGCGCGCGCTCTGCATGCGGACAGCAGCACGCAGGCACGCACACATGCACGCAGACCTATGTTAACCTCGACCTTCGACCTTGTGCACTCGGTCGAAGGTCGCCTGGTCGCGACCAGGTCGCAGGTCGAGGTCACGACCAGGGGGCGCCCCAAGCAGTTAGCCAAAAACGGGTTGCGGGGGGCCGGGGGGGGGGGGGGGCTTCACCAGACCGCCTGCCCCTGACGGCCGATACCATCAGGGAGACGCCGCCAGAGAGACACCCTAACGGCCTCTCTCTGACGGCGCTCTTGCTATCGGTTGCTGCCGCCACTGCGTCAGGTACGTTTCCCCCTCCCGGTAGTTTGCACGAACTGACGGGAGGGGGCGATTTACGATGGTTTGCTGACGCGAACTCTGAGCTGCGCGTCAGCGGACATCCTTCACAGCGGATGTCCGCTGATGCACAGCCACCTGCGCGTCAATTGACGCGAAGGTGAAATGACGCGAGGGGCTGAGCCCCAGCTCATTTTTTTTCTAGAGTGGTCCTAGAAGAGGTAGGGAGGAAACAATACTACCAAAACACCATACTGTAAAGAACCTGATACTTCTACTTATCATTCATTCCCATTCATTCTGGGACTCTTTTTGGTTTACAAAAATTCACATACATATATGCAATTACGATGCTTGATGGTATGCAAGTGCAAAGTTGCGGGTCGATCCGAAAACTTTTAGTGTCTGTCGACCTTCGACCTTCGACCTCTTGGCCCAGCTGGTCTCCATCGACCGGCGACCTCGACCTTCGACCATCGACCGGCGAGGTTAACATAGACGCAGATGCGCACATGCGCAGGCACACATGCACGCACACGCGCACACGCACACGCACGATTGCGCATGTGCACGCACACTTGTACCCACACGTGCACCCACATGCGCGCCGGCTCGCACGCGCGGATGCGAGCACTCACGCGCACAGGCGCGCATCCACGCACATGCACACGCACGTGCACCCGCACACGCGCCGGCGCGCACGTGGGCACTCACGCACACAGGCACACGCGCACAAGCGCATGCACACTCGCATGCACGCACACGCGCACGAGCACCTGCGTGCACAGCCGCACGTGCGCGTGCGAGCTCACACGCACGCAAGCGCGTACGCGATCGCACGCACGAACGCACGCCCGCCCGCACACCCGCCCGCCCACCGGCCTGCCCGCGTGCCCACCCGCTCGCCTGCACGCACGCTCGTGCGCGCCCGCGCGCACGCGCGCATGCGCGCACGCACGCACGCATGCACGCACGCACACACACACAAAACACACACGGCACACAGCACGGGCATACCTGGTCGCCGTTCATCTTGAGATAGGCGTCCCAACGGCTGGCCCAGTGAATGTTGCTCTTGTCCCACAGCACGTCGAACGTGTACGCAATCTGCTCGCCCTCCTTGATCTCCTGCGGCTCCACGCCCATGCAGTCCACCGGCGGCACCAGCTGGTAGTTCCCCACCTCTGGCGTGGCCGCACGCTTGATGCTGCACGCCGCCACCTCAAATCCCACCACCAGGTACCCCGAGCTGCCGCTGCTGCCGCTGCCGCTGCCGTTGGCGTGCATGCCGTAGCTCTGCTCGGGGGGCAGCACGTCCAGCCCCGAATCTCCCATCGACACACCGGCGAGTGAGGCCGGGGTCTCTTTGTACTCGTGCACCAGCACCTTGAAGATGAGGTGGTTGTAGATGTAGTGCTTGCCCTCGCGCCGGTAGCCGATGGGAAACCCCGTCACGATGTTCCCCGGGTTCTCCTCCAGTGCGTACGTGGTGATCGGGAGGTTGTCCAGCAGCAGGTTGATGTGGTACATGTCGTCGATGCGCTGCGCAAAGTGCTTCGCGTCGGGGGCGGAGAGCGGGGCGGAGTCGCACACCTTCACGGCGCGCTGGGTGACCAGCATCTTGAACTTGTAGGGCGAGTTCTCGATCAGATCTCCCACCAAGATCTCGCCGAAGTTCTCGTCCGTACGCTTCACGCCCTCCTCCGGCTTGCAGAAGGGCAGCGAGTAGAAATTGAATGGCAGACCGGTCGCGACGGACGTGAGGGAGTTGACTTTGACCTGCACCACGCTGCCCACGGGGTGGGCCTTCGGGTACATCCCGGGGAGGTAGAACGCGCTGCTGCACCCCGCGAGGCACAGAATCGAGGCCAAAGTGAACAGCGCTACGCGGCCGAGGCCATCGCCGCTCCCACAACACGCCATGGATGCAGGCTGGAACGAAATTTGCTCGACTGCTCGACAGCTCGTCAGCCCGGCAGCCTTCACGGCGTTGGACAACTGACTACAACGGCGAGTTAATGGCCGAGCTCTCACCAAAGTAGGCGCTCTCTGGCCGCGCCAAACGCCGCAACGCTGGATTCGCTCCGACACAGCTTGATCAATGGAGCAGATCAGCAAAAATCAGGGGGTGAAAAGGATAAGGGGTTGACAAGAAGGCCGATGGGAGAGGTACGGGCGACGACACGCAGCGAATGAGGTACGTAGAGCCCGCATTGAGCAACGAAGACACCAAAGGTGCCGCTTTCGCAAAAGAAACCAAACGTTGTGCACAATTTTTGTTCCGGAAAACACACGTACCAAGGGATAGTAACCACCTGACTATTAAGACCACCCAGGAACTTAGGCCGTGTTTAAATGGTACCATAAATGAAGTTAGTTCATGTGTAGAAATTGATTTCCAAGAAGTAAGTACAAAATTTATGAATAAATAGATGGTCTACCCCGTAAATGAAGATTCCGAACTTCAATTCTTTTGAATACATTAACGTGAAAGGAATATGCGTGATCAATTATTTCAATCTCAACATGTACTACCAATATTCCATAGTTATGGCAAATTGCAATAACCATTCATGACAACAAACATCGAAGAAGCTTTCGTTGACCTTGAAATATTATGTTACACCAAGCATAAGTTCTGGCATTTTGGATATTATTACAAAGTTGATTAACCAAAATTTCCAATGAATACCTTAACTAGGAATTAAATTTCATGGAAAAGCAATGAAAAAAAAATTAAAAATCAATTAATTTGATTTCGAATTCTCACACTAAAGATGATTACCATGTTTCTTTTCTAAAATAAATAAACAATCGATACTTCTGGACTAATCTAAAATATAAAAATTTGGATCAAATTGGAAAAAAGGAATTCATTCCAACAATAGATACGATTGATACTTGCTAAGATAATCATTTTACGACAAAAAACACATTTCCATAAGTTTAGGGTACCCTCTCCATACTTCAAACATATTGAAATGTTTTATCCATAACCATGAATTTGATATAACAAATCAAAGTATTGAATGAACTGAATAATCATATTTGTCAAAATATTACAAATAATTAAACATTCATAAATTATAAGATTTAAGGAGATACAAAAAATAAATTATTGTATTTTAAATTATTTGAGTAAAATCTATTGTATTCCGAAACTTGAATTAAATTGAATTGGCGTTAAACACATCCATCATAAATAGCTAAACTATTAGAATTCAATATGGCCATGGAAAATATAAATAGATTTAATAACAATAATGTATTCAAGCAAAGAAAACATGCTTATCTTCTTTTATAAAAGTAAAAATAGTTTTTTTTAAGTATGATTTTCATTTATGATGCATTCTTTCAATTTCTAGTTTCTAGTGTTCATTTTATGGAACCGATGAGTTATTCTCATCGTCAATTTTGTACACTCATTGTATTTTTGAGATGTTAACGAACATGGTTAACTTCATGAAAGAGCATTCATTACATAGATATTTTATATCATCAAAATTGCCTAATTCAATTCAAGTGAGTTGTAGCGCACAACCAATAGCATGTGGGCCGAGTGAGGGTCCCTGTTAGTGCTGGTAGGACGCATTGGCTTCAAAGTCAAAGACCCCCAAGCCCCACATTTTTTATATTATTGGCTGAGGATCTTATCGAACTCTCTAAATTAGTAACAAAACACTCGGGTATAGGTCCACTGTGCACATATCACAGGTGGCTCAATTCAAGACAGGAGTGTAGTGCATGGTGTACGACACGTGAAGCAAGGGAAGGTTCATTTCCTATGGGCGGTTTGATTTTTTTGCTTCAGAATCACTGACCCCCAAAGCATCGCTAATAGATTTTTAATGATTCCAACCAATTTGCTTCACTTGCACAAAACGTATTAGTTTTTTACAAATCTATTTACATGTAAACTTTTTTAAAACAAACACTTGTGTAAAATTTTGGAGTTCAAATCATCTGTGTTTGAATTCTTTAAGAAATATCACATGCTTCCCAAATTGTGGTTTCCTATTACCAGTGGTTCATAAACTTCAATCATGAAGTTAACATGACATTTTCAAGATGTTTTCTATTGAAATGAATCTTCTGGTTCAACCTTTTTAATGAACACATGTACATGATGGTAAATAATATGGCGGATTGAACTTCTTGTGCACAACCTACATTGTTTCTCGTCAAAAAAAAAATAATCATGTATGGGATTCTCGAACACTAGTTTGTTTTAGTGTTCGTTTTGATGGTAGAAAAGGCATACCGGGTGGAAACCTATTACCCTTAGAGGGAACATGTTTATTGTTGGTTATTGTGAGCTTGCAACGACAAAGCCACTATGTGCTCTGATACAACAAGGGGGTTCCCTGCTGCCGTAGGATCTTTTATGCCTAGCAAGCATGCCTTATACACTCTATTGAGAAACTAGCGGAAGCAAGAATTATGGAGTTGAATCTTGATGAAAGAACAAGTATTGTACAAGGAACAACATCTATACAAACAGATCAACAGTGCCCTCTGACATAAATCCTTACCACAAACTGGGGCGCAACGCCTTGCTAGGCCATTAAGGCCATCAGAGCAAGGGTCTTGGCACAATCACCGTCGAAATAGTGAATGGCCATCTGGATGTCAGGGCGTCCTCCTCTCAGGATGGCACGCTTGGCCAAGGGTACAAGGGTCTTGGAGGGATTGACCTCCTCCCAAGCTGCCAAGGCTTGCTAGGCTTACACGGATCCTGGAGGGATCACCAACATCGTGTTCCACCTAGGCTGGCACGCAAGTGCCAGGCTTATAAGGGTCTTGGAAGGAACTCCAGCAGCATCTTGGTTGAAGGTGCTCTGGTGCTAAGGCAATGGTTGGATGCTGAGAAGTGGCAGGACCTCTGCCTTTTAAACTTGAGGTCCTGGCAAGTTGACCACCTAAACGAGAGGCTTCCTTTAGGTTGTTCAGGTCTGTTGGCACCTCTGCCTTACTTTAGAGAAGCTTCCATCTAGTGGAAGCTTCCTTCAGTTCCGTGCTCTTACTAGCACCTATGCTGCTCAAGGGGAAGCTTCCTTCTTTAGGAAGCTTTACGAGTTTTTTACGTGAAACTTCACCTGAAGGTTGCTTGTTCATCAGGCCTTATTATGCTGATCGTTGATCTTGACATGCTCCCGCATTAGGCCCGTTAATCAGGATCCACCTGAAGCTTGTACTCGATTGACCCATGAAGATCCAAGGGCTTGGGCTTCTTATATGATTGAGGTGATGTTATTCAGGCCTCTGTTCAGGGTTCATGCTGCCTATAGAGTCATTAGAAGCCCCTCTTGACCTGAGTGCCAGTGTAGCACTATGTACGGTTGTGCTGCCAAAAATCATGTGCTTTGCATGCTCATGCTTGTTCAAAAAGCACCTTTCACACCCTTCAAGGCTGATCTCTAGAGAAAATGTGGAACTTCTCTGTCAAGATTCTCAGCCGAGCCGCGACCGATAGATTCACGGAAAAATCTGTAAAATCCTCTCAAAGCCTCTGATTGGAGTGGTGTCTATGCCATACTAAAGCACTAATTCAGCACTATTATCGCTCACTCCACACTCCCCCTGGATAATTTTGATGATGAATTGATTCTTGAAGGCCATCGTTGAGATGGTTGTAGAGGAGGAATGAGGCCGTTGAATTTGCTTGAAAACTTGGTTGGTCTTTTTGGCTCAATTTAGGTGCTGGCACTCTGTCAGGATTTTTTTGTGACTCTGTAGCTCAAAACATACAAGCACCACCTCTTTTGGATCGATTTTGGCACCTCCGGGACTCCAGGGAGCCGTTTTTGGGTTTGGAGCACATGGGTGACTCCAAAAAAGGCTTGGGTGAGTTTGGTGTCACCTCTCCCTTATGGCTTTCTTGGTTGCTTGTGGGCGAAGCAAGTATCCGGTTACATGCACATTTCTTACATTCACTAGGTAAAAGATATGTCAGGTGAGGTGGCAATTGCATGGCGGGACCACCTATAGGACCATGTAGTGGGATCACCAATGTGAGCAGTGCCGATTTGAGAATACAAAAACCCACTACCTTAAGTCGCGGACTTAACTCCTGAGACTGCTCCTCCTGTCATGTTAACTAGCTTCCCCTCTGGTACACTTAGCTCTTCTATTCTAGCGGTCGAACTACTAGTATCGCTACTAGCCATGGTTGGGGCTCGCCTTTAGAGCTTCTAGTCGTTGAAGACCAAGTTCTTGGTCGATTTTGAGGTTGTCCTCTCTGCGGAGGGCAATTCTGCCCCTCTAAAATAGCCATCCCGGCTGTTCCGTTGCGTCACTTCAGGTGTGGCCGTTGCCAGTCCCACTACTGCAATTTTAGGGACATTTCATCCTGTCCATGGCGTCTGTTGGCCATTTTTGGTTGCGACCTCACCGACCTCTGTTTTTGGCAATCAGGCCGTTTTGCTCAAGCAAATTTAGAGCTCACTTCCGGGATGCGTCAGCTTCATCCCTTTTTTTCCTTGGGGGCTCTGGATGGCCGGACTTCCCTCGCCAACCTATGTTGAGCGGATTTCCTGGCGTAAGCTCTGTGCCAGTAGATTTTCCTCTTATTCCCTTTTTTTTTATCTCTCTCTACCTAGCTGGTCTGGCTTGCTTGCGTCAGCCCACCGTGCGACCAGCGAGGGCCTCCCCCTCGCTCTCAGCCGTTCTTTGTTTGTAGCTCTACCGTTGCGGCAGGGCTTTGATGTGGTCGTGGCCGCCGTCGCGGTAGGGGCCCTACCGCAGTCGAGTCGGTTTTCACAGCAGCTCGCGCTAGCCCAGCTCACCACAGGTGAGCTGGTGCAATCCAATGCAAAACTCCCCCTCCCCCTCGCTCATGAGCTAGACGCTGAGCTGGCATGAAGGGGGATCCGTTCTGCTTGCGCAAGCGAGCCAGTTCATTTTTTTTCCGGATGTCCTATTTCGCTCGCGCGAGCGAGCGATTTCTCCTCCTCCTTCTCCTTTTTTTTGCTCAATCACTAGGGTGCGCCTTCCTGAAGCTTTCTGTGTTGGCGTGTAAAACAACACTACTTCAGGTCAAAATCGATAACTGGCCCATTTCATTCCCTACTAAACAACAAAATGAGATACGCTATGGAAACATCCAGAACTGGCTTGCTTGACCTTGCCGTTCTCCAACTATGACGAACGTGCAATGTGCAAGAAGCTGCTGCCGTTCCTTGACGTCGATGGAGGCGACTCCAAATGATGATGTCACCAATCTTGTCATTGAAAGTGGTCAGGTCCACTTTCATAAAACAGGTGCAATAAACGTTGATGTAGATGTTTGTAGTAATAACTGCTGCCAGCTGCTTCTTTACAGTTGCAGAGCTCCACTCTTCTGTCGTTGTTGATGGAGCGGCCTTCCTCTATTTTGTTTTTTTACCATATTGGCCCGCTGACTTGCCGTAGTGGCTCGCCAACTGCAATATCGTTTTGCGCCCACAGTGCGGTGGTCACATTTAACGCTGGCCGATCCACAAGAAGCTATGTCGACCACCATTTTTTTTCCTTTCTGTTGCTTCGTTCCAAGTGCGTAGTGCAAGCGCCACTTGTGCACATGGACAAGAACGGCAGCGGCTGCTTTCGTCAATGACGTCATCACCCTGCGCCATCGCAAGTGGTCAGGCCGATTTTGCAAAAAGCAACGACAAGAGTTGGTGCAAATTTTGCAACAACATCTGCCGTTGCCAGCCGCTTGACAGGAGTTGTAACAATGGACTCCGCCTCCGTGGACTGTGGTCGACATCCAAATCCAGGAGAAAATTGCAGCTACCTTTGTTTATCTCCATTTCTCCCCCTTTTGGCTGCAATATTTGATGCTTTCGGATAAATTCATGGCAAGATCAAGAACCCGTGGAGAGGTAGTTCAAATGTCTTCCCTTCTTCAGGAGATTCTTTCTCCCTCCGGCCTGCTCCCTCTCATTGGTGAGAGTCCGGATCATGGTTGTGGTGCTCAAGGTCACGCAAGTCTACTGCCACTTAGGTCACGAGAGCGCAAGAATCTCCACCGGCACTATGTCCGTGGAGAATTGCTCTATCACGCATGCCACCTCCATGAGATGGGCTTATTGCATCCGTATTTTGACTCCAACTTGCATGCCACCCTGGTTGAGGTGGGCTTACTGCCACCACCCACCAACACGGCAGGAACGTAGTTCGTGGAGCATAGTTCCATCGGACATGCCACTTCCATGAGGTGGGCTTACTGCAACCACCTGGCGATATGATAGGATTTGGTTTTTTGTATAGCTTTGCTCCTTTGCAAAGGCTACTTCGAGTATTGTAGAGGACCTTTCACTCCTCTTGGACGTCACATGCGTCCAAGTGCCGTTGGGTGGTAGCATCGGCTCATGAGTGCAACTGCTGGCTTTCGGGCCGTCGTCGCAGCCACCTCTTTGAGGACCTTTTTCTAGTCCCTTTCTTTTTTCTTCCTCTTCTTCTTCTGCTTCCTCTACTACACGATGTGTGCTACATAGTGGATAGTGGAGATGCGGAACAGACAAGCCAAGTTGTTGTTGAAACACTCAGCCATGTCGCAGTTGTGTTGGCGCGGATGACTTGTAAGTCGATGGTAGTGAGCTGATTTGTTGCTTCCACCTTGCCGCCTCTTCCACCGATGACATGCCGAATTGTTAAGAGTTGTGATGCTCTTCACATCGGAATGCTACTCCTTGTAGCTTGTTGTGAGAGTTGGAGAAGTGGCATTGTCCGCATGTCTTATTCTTTTGCATCTTTGTCTAGATCCTCCTTGGCGACTCGTTTCTTTGGCCCAATTTCATTACAACTGTGCACTCCATCCTTTAGGGATCAATCGTTGCAAATTTTCTAGGTTCTGTGGTTCCTTGGCAACTTTAGACATTGTATATGTGCTTCTCTTGCGTGATTCATAAAAGCAAGATTGGATTGGGCCAAGTGCATTTGCTACATATTGGCAGTACCCCATGTCCACGGTTGCTTGACAAGCCAAAGGCTTACTTGCGGAGCTGCAAGTTCCGGTCGTTGCTCCACTACCTTGTCCGGTGATGCATTGGCCACCGTTGCTTGCTTTTGCACGCCTCTAAGTGCAAATGCGGCTTATGGCATTTCTCGACACATGACAAGCTCTGAGGATGAAGGAGCACATGTGACTTTTGTCAGCAATGGTGCTTGTAATGTATGGTTCCCCTTGGCACATGTAATTGTACACCTGCTGCGGTCGAGCCACCCATGGTTGCATTTGTGACATGCATGCAAATGCAATCACACACATATCTTGCTCCTGTTGGCAAAAGAGCTCATGTGCACTATTCTGCCGCTGAGTCATCTTGCTTCCATTTGTGGACGCACTTCCTCCTTGTGTCATTTGAGGAAGAGTACCAAATGGTCCTACTCTGTGTGTCATCAAAGCACTTGATGGTTGTGCCTTGAATTGTTGCGCAATGTCGTTGCATGTAGATGCTTGCAATAACATCTATGCTAGCGTGAGCGTTTGTGGTATGACCAATGTCACTTTAGCTTGCGATTGTTGCACAGTTGTTGCTCACTGCTACACCAATGATAGGTGGAGTTCATGTTGCATCTCCTCCTCAATCTGGTTCAACTGATGTTCAACCCCCAAATTTTTGGCTTCATGTTACTTTCGCTTCCCCCTCCAGAGGAGAAGCGCAGGTTTTACATGGAACAACTATTGTCGCAAGTCTTTCGTCGCACGATCATAAGCTTGATGTGCTGTGGTTGCTTGAAGCGTGTACAACGCTTCTTCCGCCAAACGCTTTGGCTCTTCAGCTCCTAGCGTTGCCTATGCCAAATGGAAGCTGTCTTCCAAGCTCATGGGCAGTCTTGGTGGCACGGATGGTAGTCGAGAAGGTGCACCATTGGCACTCCTGTTCTCCATCTCCATCATACTCTCCTTTTCATGGGGATGTGGAGGTAGACCATCACCTTGGACATCTGCTCCGCACCTCACGGAAGGAGACACATGATGTCTCCGACATGGGCTGGAGCACTCCATCTCCATAGGAGTTGCAAGAATTGTCGGGACCGCTCCTTCAGCAGGTACAGGTCCTTCTTCGGCCGCAAAAGTATGCACCAGTGGTGCTTGTAGCACATGCTGAGCTTCTGCCATGGGTGGCACAATCTCGGCAGGTTGTGGCTGCTCAGCCACAAACGTCGGTGGCGCGTCTCCTTGAGGTGGTGCTGATGGTTGCACTTGTGGAGATGAGGCTCCTTGCATAAGTAAAGGATGGCTTGCATGAGGCAGATATGCGGATGATGCATGTGAATGCTGTTGCCACTTCATTTGTTGTTTTTGTTGCTGCTTTGTCTGAAGTTGTTGCTCTTGAAGCTATTGTTGCTGAACCCATACCAGGTGCTGCTCAAGTTGTGTGATTTGGGCTGCTTGACTCATATGTGGCTGTTGTAGCTTGTGCGTTTGTGATGCTAGAGCTGCATGGGTCAGTTGCTCCTGTTCACAAAGGAGCTCTTGAGCAAAAATCGTCTGCCTCAATGCCTCCACCCCGTGTGCCATGACGTGACGTGCCATTGCTTCTTGTTGCTACGTTCATTGCCAAGCATTATGCCTATGTCGGTTAGCGTTGTGCGTGGTCTACGACATGGCACCTTTCCTCTTTGCCCATGTGCAATGGATGCAAAACTGATTGTGTATGAGACGTTGACTAAGCATTCTCCTCTCTCATGTTCTCCTTGCTTGCTGCGTAGGTGGAACGCCGACCATGCACCTCGGCAAAGTAGCGTCAACTCCACCTCTTGCTGAGCGCTTCTACAAGGATGGTAGAGAACGTCTCCACCACACAAGTAGACTGCTACTTCTCTTGTTGCTGTGCTTGTTGAAAGCACCACCTACTACTCTCGTACCATGTTGAACATAGTATGCTCTCCGTCTTGTGCAAGCCGAACTGCACAAAGGTCGGTCTTGCTACACGCTTACGAGAAGGCAAACGTTGCTCCTCCTCAAGCTTGTACAGGGATGGTGACGGACTGCTTCACCAATCCACACTACTGTTGTTGTAGGTGCTGCTACTACTACAAGGGCACTCGCTGGACAAAGAACGTATTACTCTAAAACCATGTTGGTTTTTGTGAGCTTGTAGCGACAAAGCCATCGCATGCTCTGATGTAACAAGGGTGTCCCCTGCTGCCGTAGGATCTTTTATGCCTAGCAAGCATGCCATTTACACTTTGTTGAGAAACTAGCGGAAGCAAGAATTATGGAGTTGAATCTTGTTAAAAGTACAAGTATTGTACAAGGAACAACATCTATACAAATAGCTCAACAATGTACTCTCAAATAACTCCTGGCCCACACCTGGGGCAGAACGCCTTGCTAGGCCATTAAGGCCATCAGATCAAGGGTCTCGGCACAGGCACCATCGCAACAGTAAACAGCCTTCAGGATGTCAAGGCGTCCTCCTCCCAGGCTGGTAGGCATTGCGAGGCTTACAAGGGTCTTGGAGGGATTGACCTCCTCTCAGGCTGGCAACGCTTGCCAGGCTTATAGGGATCCTGAAGGGATCACCTGCATCGTTCTCCAGCCAGGCTGGAACGCAAGTGCCAGGCTTATCGGGGTCTTGGAAGGAAATCCAGCATCATCCTGGTTGAAGGTGCTCTAGTGCTAAGGCATGGAGCCTTGCACGTGGTGTAGGAGTGATGTTAGTGGCGATGCTCGGATGCTGAGAAGTGGCAGGACCTCCGCCTTTTATACTTGAGGTCCTGGCAAGTTGACCACCTAAATGAGAAGCTTCCTTTAGGTTGTTCAGGTCTGCTGCCACCTCTGCCTTACTTTAGAGAAGCTTCCATCCAGTGGAAGCTTCCTTCAGTTCACGGCTCTTACTAGCACCTATGCTACTCCAGGGAGAAGCTTCCTTCTTTAGGAAGATTTATGAGTTTTTTAGGTGAAATTTCACCTGAAGGTTGCTTGTTCATCAGGCCTTCTTATGCCGATCATTGATCTTGCCATGCTGCCGCATCAAGCCCGTTGATCAAGATCCACCTGAAGCTTGTACCAGATTGACCCATGAAGATCCAAGGGCTTGGGCTTTCTACATGATTGAGGTGATGTTGTTCAGGCCTCTGTTCAGGGTGCATGCTGCCTGTCCAGTCATCAGAAGCCCCTCTTGACCTAAGTACCTGTGCAACACTATGCAGGACTATGCTGCCAGAAAGCATGTGCTTTGCATGCGCATGCTTGTCCACAAAGCACCTTTCACACCCTTCAAGGCTGATCTCCAAAGAAAATGTGGAAGTTCTTCGTCAAGATTCTCAGCCGAGCCGCACCGAGTAGATTCGCGGAAAAATCCGTAAAATCCTTTCAAAGCCTTCCATTGGAGTGGCGTCTACGCCATACTAAAGCACTAAATCAGCACTACTATTGCTCACTCCAACATTTATGACTCTTGGCTGACATCCTTCACTCTCTTTGTGATATCTACTTTTGTGGTACCAAATTCATCCTTTTTTGTTTAAATAATCAAAAGTGCCTACCACATAATTATTCAAGATTCGTAATTGATTACCTAAATAATTAGGATTAGGTCATCAAATTGGATATCTCAATGAGATTCATGTTCCTAAGAAGATAACCATGTACACACCCTTGAATTTCAAATGCCGTTCATAAAATAATCCCGAGGGAAGGCTCTTAACTTTTAGTTCAATAATTTCTTCGTAGTAAATGTAGATATTGATTCAACTGTTATGTTTGAAATAAATCAAAATATGAGAATGTTTTTGTTCATTTTTGTTTATCACATGTCAACTGTTCATTATGTTTTGGATTATTGCTTTTTAAAAATCAAAATATACTTTTGTGCCGTCTTTTGTCTAGTTTGAACAATCAACAATACCTCTTTTCATTGAATTTGTTTCATTTTTGTTATTTGTCACGTTTTTCTCATTGATTAAGATTTTCATCGTTCCTTTGTAATTATTTAAGGAGGTTTAAAATTTTTGATGCATATTTCTCAGAATTAAATTTTAATGAAGGGGAGATTCATCATCAAGTTCTTCCTTTTTTTGTTGCTCTTAATTTTATCCTTTATTGTAAAATAGTTCTCGTTTTAATGAAATTCGATGAAAATGAAGAATACGTGCACAATTTCAATTTTTTATGTTGAATTTTTAAGGCTCTTTATGCAAATTGGTTGTTGTGTATGTGATCTTGTTTGCTGGTTGCACTCATCATGAAACTTTGTTAGGAAGATGAGAGATAGGTGAAAATAGTGGAAGCTCATTTTCATAGATTTCTCGTTGAAAGATGTGACCAAACATGGTTACATGGTTATTACTGACTGTGATAGTCAAGCAAACCTGGTAAAATCATGTGAGGAGAATCTTCTTTTCTAGGGAAAATGTCTAAAAATTCCCCCTTGCTGAAGCATGAGTTTGTTAGGCCACTTAGTTTGCCTTTTTTGGTTCACCAAAGCACCAACCAGGGGACTTAAAGTGCTTGTTTATGCCTCTCGTACGTTGCACCAATGGTATTCATAGGTTTGTTTTTTAGAGTTTGGTAGGAGAATTTTTCCTATTATCGATGATGGATGATGAATGAAGGGAAATTGTGCAAGGCTATTGGCATGTGTTTTTGAGTTTTTTTTATCTCTCTTATTCACGACTGTGATTTGAGCTACCCCACGTGTAATTTTTTTCTGCCTTGCATTGTGAACCTCACCCGATACGTGGTCAAGAATTGTGGCATTTGATCTTTTTACCTTCCTTACTTGGAAGAAAATGCTACCTTTATTTTCATAGACATGTCAAAAATCTATCATCAGATTCCATTATGTTGAAACCCATCACTCCGTTGATATTGATTTGAGAAAGTCTACGGTAAAATTATGAAAGAAAACATCCAATGAGTATAAGCAATTAATGTTGAATATGGTGATGAATGCAACTTCACATAATATTTTCGGACGTTCAGAAATGTTCAATGACATGGAATGTTTGCATTATATGTCCACGCACATAAGTAAGCTTAAAACGAAAAGGAAGAAATATGTTGTGCATATTTTTTAGATAATTTAGATCGGGACTTACGTGTAATGTGTTAAAAAAAATTGCTGCATTCGCAAATTTCCTACAAATGTTGTTATTCAGTCCTGCTCCCACGTTTGTGCTCCAGAGACCACTGTTAAGCGCTGGCTCCCACACCCCAGGCTCATGTTCCGTCGCCATGCGCGTCATCGATCTCTTTCCCGAGGGACTGGGGATGCGAACAGGAGCGGGGAACGGTCGCGGGATCTTCGTGGCGAAGGGAGCGTCGGGGATGCCGCACAAGGACGATAATGATGTTTCCGCGCACCTACCCTCCGCCGCATCATCGTCTGTCTCATACGTCAGCATGGGGGCTGCTGGCCACTCCTTTCTGCTTGGCCCTCCTAGAAGGTGATCCCTCCCCCCCCCCCCCCCCCCCCC
>SZWC01003058.1:36561-54910 GCA_023375785.1 Penium margaritaceum
CCCCCCCGCCGGCTGAGAGGGGCTGGGGAGGCCGACGGGCGGCCTCCGGCCGGCCGCACGCCTGGGGGGGGGGCGAGCCTCCCCCTCCAGTGTGCTCGCCGCGAGGGTCGAGCCAAACCGGAAAAAAAAAAAAAAGGGGAGAGGGGGGGACCTTGAGTAGGGCACCCCAGAACAACCCCAGAAGGGGCACCCGAGGAGGGGGCCCCAACAAAAAAAAAAAAAGGGAGGATAAAGAGAAAAACAAAAGGGGGTTTCCCTTTACATTTTTCTTTATTTTGTTTTTTCACCTTTTTAAGTGCGGCCTAAGGCCACCACCGTCGGCTGACGACGGAACCCGCAGTAGCAGCAGTCGTTGCGAGAGTTGCAACGGTAGCAGCAGCAGCGAAAGTGGCTTGAGGCCACAGCCGTCAGCTGACGACGGCACCTGGTGCAGCATTAGCATCGAAGGCGACTTGAGTTTGCACACTTGAGTCGCACAGCAGCCCACCACCAACGCCGTGGTGGCCGTCCTCGTGACGGAATCGCAGCACATCAGAGAGACTGTGCTTCGATCGCTCACCTCCCCTTGTGGCCTTGTGCCAGTGGGAGCGAGTGTCCCAGACACTCACCCACACCACACTCTAGAGATGAGCACAGACGGCGCCGTATCTTACACCTGCTCTGCATACGTGGCAGATGCCGCATCCACAGTGGCAGTTCCAGCCGTGGCACACGCCTCAGGCGTCTAACGGCTTTGCCTACTACTTTTGCTACGACCGACACCATGGTTGGCGCCAGTGTCGCCAGCGCCCTGCTGGGTGGCGACCGCCCTGGTTACGGTCCCGCCCTACTCCACCATCCGCCTCCGATACATCAGCTCATACAGTCGCGCCCCTCAGTGGAGCTATGGCGGTGGTGTACGCCGAGCTCCAGGGTATGAAGCGCATGGTGCAACAGCTCATAGACCACGNTGATCTCTGAGCGGGCTGTTGCCATCATGCCGCTTCACACACCCTCTTCTTCCTTCTCGCCATCCTCACCTTCGTCAGTGTCATCACCTGACGATGCCACGCCTCCCGACCTTAGCTCTACATCTGACACCCTACGCTCTGTGCTGGAGGCAGTTGGAGTCATCCCGACCAGTGACCCCTCCACTTCTGGGGTAGTCTCTTCGACTCGCCATCGTCGTTCTCGGACTCGGCACGCGAGGCGGCGGAGAGCAACTTTGGCGAGGCGTGTGCAGGAGGCAGCAGCAGACGCATCATCGGCAGACGTCACCACGGAGCTGACTTCCTCCTCCCAGTCGCAAAGTTGGTGCGGCACCCCTTCGCAACTTCTACCGGTGCGTCGGTCGAGGGGGGGATGGAGTGTCCGCCGACGACCACCGGCGAGTGCATGAGGGATGCGACAGACGGTGCTTCACGACAGGGCGCTCTCAGTGAGGACGAGCCATCCGACGAGTGGTCCGACGTGGATTGGGAGACGGACGAGTGGTCTGACGTGCAGTTGGAGGCAGACATGGAGATGGAGACTCTAGTTGACGTAGCAGAGACCACAGAGGCAGGTGGGGCAGCACCAGTGGATGAGGCAGTAGTAGCCGTAGCGGTGTCAGCCGGCACATGTGGAGCAGACGTCCTTTCCGCTACATTGGTGACCAGTGGAGTGTCGCCAGACGTCCAGGCAGTGGGTGTGTCGGCAGCCATCGACGTCGTGACAGCAGCAGCAGTTGCAGTTACTGCTACTGACAGGACGTTGGCAGTAGACGTGGCTCTGGGAGGAGTCTCAGGTGACGAGATCCCCTTGTCTCCTGTCCACGGGTTGATCTATCGAGTTCCCACAGCTCCTGCCGAGGTGCCAGTCGTGGGGGGGATGGTGTGTCCGCCGACGACCGCGGCGGAGCTCGGCATTGGTGATGCGACTGCTCTACACCGCAGGATGATTGAGGTGGATGATGCCACATAGCAGACTCAGCTAGCGGAGAGTTCAGCGGGGGGAGACATTCGCTGTGACGGAGACTCTTCGTCAGAGGAGGATTGGTCCGATGCTGAGTCAGAGTCGGGGCTGGAGTTGGTGATCGTTGATGTTTTGGCGGATGACGTGACGACGGCCGATGCCGGAGCNGGTGTGGAGACAGCTGCCATGGTGCCAGGAGCAGCAGCAGGAGGAGCAGGTGATACAGATGCTGATGCTCGGCCCACAGCAGACACCCAGGTGGTTCTGGCAGAGAGTGCTGGGCAGCAGGAGGAGGTGATTGACTGCCAGGACGAGGTAGACCTCCTCGATGAGGACCAGTCGTTCGTCGTGGAGCGGTCGGACGCAGGGTCGGAGGCAGACATAGAGGCCCAGTGCGCTGCCGTTCTTGCAGTAGCCGCGGCTAGAGCACGCGATAGCCTCTCAATGAGAGCAGACGCCCGCGTGTGCGACATGGAGGATGCAGAGCGAGCTGCAGACATCCGACACCGCGCTACCCTGACCGGTGTCGTTGACACCACGGTGGTTCCAGCCGATGACATAGCTATGCCCGTCCGAGCTACAGTTCCTATACCCGAGCGCCTACGCTCCACGGTCGACGAGCATGAGGCAGTGGTGGCTCGAGCAGAGGCGCACGTGCAGAGTCTCATGGCCGAGCTCCGGGAGGCCAGCAGCCGTTGGTACACTACAGATGCTTCTGCACGAGAGGTTGCTGAGATGTGCATGGATGATGTGCACACCCGTCTCGAGGCTGCGGAGTGGTCCCTACAGGATGCACGTTGGCGACGGGCGGACGCACAGCAGCAGGTGGACGATTGGTTGTGCACCAGGGGCTCGGCGTTTCTGCAGGGTGGATGGGTTCCCGATGACAGCGACGATGCTGCAGCGGCAGATACACCGATGGATGACGACGTCTGGCCACCTGACACCCGAGTGTCAAGTGTGTCAGCAGCAGCCAGTGACTCCGCAGCACCACCCCCTTTTGGTGCAGCTGCTACGGATGCGGACGCGCTCAGTGGTGACGACCTCCTGCCAGCAGCTGGTGATCAGGCAGCAGCTGAGTCACCTATTGGCGTGGAGAGCTTCCTACGCGACGAGGAGACGAGGATGCAGGAGGCAGTGACTCACACCGACGCGCACATGATGGAGGTTCACCATCAGATTCATTCCGCGACTGACCGCCTACACGCCGTAGATGCAGCTGGCCGGCAGGCTGCCGCAGCAGAGCTCGATGAACTGCACACGCGTCTCGAAGCGCAGTCCATGTGGCAGCATGCAGCACAACAGCTGGCATGCATACGGGAGGCGATACAGTTGGAGGAGGCCCTCAGCGCTGCACCACTCACATCAGCAGATGACGATAGCAGTGACGACTACAACACCGATGACGATGACAGCGACGACGCCGCTCCAGGGTGAGGCTCTGTGCGGACACATCCCACCAGCATCGTCGTCACCCTTGCTATTGCTGTGCAGGGGTATGTGGCCATGGGGGAGCTATCCCTCCTCACGGATTGTGTTGGGAGCAGTCATCAGCTTGTGTTGGTGTGAGGACTTTGGTCTGACATCTCTTTGAGGACAGTGAGGTTACTTAGGGTGCAGCACGATGCTATGGTCCAGGTTATGCTGGTCGAGACCCGCGCACCTGGTGAGTTTCACCGGTGTGATGTGGAGACCCATTGCCTCTAAATGTTATGTATGATCCGTGCTAGGTTATGCTGGTCGAGACCCGCGCACCTGTTGAGTTCTACCGGTGTGATGTGGAGACCCATTGCATACATGTGTTATGTATGATCCATGCATGATGTGGTCGAGACCCAGGCACCCGGAGACACGTTTCCGGGATCACGAGGAGACCTGTTTCTCTGTCTCTCTTGCTTGATGTTTGACACGTAGGTGTGTGCTTCACTTCGTGCATGGTCGAGACCCGGGCATTTGGTGGGATGCACCATTGTCACGAGGAGACCCTGTGATGTGGTATGCTTGATCAGTGCTCGCTATGATTGGTTCCCTGAGCCATCATCTCTTGCCTTCGCTCAGACATCATTATGTTGACAGTTGTGTCAGCCAGGGGGAGTGTTGGTGTGTGTGGCTTCCACCTGTCACGAGCGACGGCAAGGAGAGCAGCGCTATGATCCCGGATGCAGACGCAGCTGGCACCGGAGCACTGACGAGTGGTGGCTCCATCCACCAGCAGCTGCCAGAGAGCTGCCACGACGCCCTGGGTGCTTGCCGGGGTGCTTTGCGGTTTTTTCTGCAGACGCTAGAGTTTTCTCGGTGGACTGGCTCTTGAGCCCGATTTGCGTGTTTTGTATTTCCTGTCCACCGATCGGTGCCGGACTTGTTTGTGTGACCAGTCGTAGCGTCCGGCTTGAGATTCTGCATCTCTAGGTTCAGACGGCGTAGCGTTCTGATTTGTCTGCGCAGAGTTACGGCCAAAATAGTGTTTTTGGGCCGCTTTTAGGACAGACCTTGCGCTGCCGCGTGCGACACCTGTCGTGCGCCGCGGCAGGTGTTTATACTGTGGACTTGTCATTTGTTATCTCTCTCTGCAATTACATTCAGTTTGAGTTTCCTGACACTCTGTTCGTGTCCCAACCCAGACCCTTGCAGTTTTGTTTTTAACTTGTGACTGTTGTCACACGCTGACCTGGCACTGACGCCTAGTGTCGCGGCAAGTGGTTAGGAAGGTTCTAGGAAACTTCTCATTCTGTCCCGCCCCATCAGCTTTTGGGGCTCGACCAAAATGCGAGGGACTCACCCCTCCACTTGATATGCCGAACGAAGCGTAGATGGTGAACACGTAGATTTTTTTCGACGGAACACGATTTAGAATTTGGGACACTTGAGAAACTTATATTTAGCAATAACTGTACTTCGATGATTAGTGTCCAAAGGGTCAAGCATATGTATACAAGTGTCGGGTTACGAATGAGACATAGTCGAGGTCGTTGGGTCGATCGTCGAGCGACGTGTGTGGAGTCGCGTCGTGAGTGGTCGGATTCGAGAAGGTCCGCCGGGAAATCGGGGGGTACGAGAATCAACGGTGAAGATGCGCGATACATGTTTATGAATCTAGATTCCTCTTGGTGTGTCGAGAAGTCGACCGAAGGGTCGTGATACTTCTGTCGTAGATTCGCAAGAGTGGTCGAATTTGTCAGAAGTCAGAATATCGTGGTCTTGCGAGCGATGGGTTGTTTGTGTAATAACAGAAATTCCCACTCGGAAAGATGAGGGACTCGTGTACGTCTGCTACGTAACACTTTCCCCCTTTTTAGCCGCGATGTCCCGGCCCACATACGGATGTGGCCCGGTGACGACGGCAATAGTCGTCAGAAAGGTGATCGACGTCTCGGAGGTTGACATAAGGTTCCCAGCTCTTATGCACGGCATCATAGCCATACCACTTGACAACATATTCGGTCGTCTTGTCGTGTCGTCAATGGCCGAAAATCTTCTCTATGACATACTCTGTGTCCCCGTCCACTTGAACAGGAGGGGGAGGGACATCCCCGCCGGGGGAGTTCTCTCCGGGGTCTCAATGGTGCTCGAATTTGCAAACATGTGTCAGGGAGTTTGAGTCGTGCAACCACGAGGGTTTGCATGCGCTCGATCTCAAACAGTCCCAACCATCGAGGTTTGAGCTTCGAACAGTCAGCTCCTCGGAGTTTGATGTTGGCTGAGCTAAGGACATTATTTCTAGCGGCAAAAACGTGGTCGTTGTGATGTTGGTCAGGTGCTCGTGTCATCGCTACTTGAGTCTTCGTGCCGTGTTTCCTCCCAGATGCTGAAGAAGTCTCGGCGTCGAATGTCGACCGCGGGAATGTTCCTGCGACTTTGAAGTCTGGATGGGGTGGCGGGAAGTTTGCCATAAACTACTTCAAATGTAGTTTTACCTAGTGCGGTGGAAACCGCCGAGTTCTATGCGGTTTCGGCGGTTGGGAGTTGTTGTGCCCAATCCGTCCCGTGAGGGTCGCATAGTGTTGAGAGAAGTTGTTCGAGCATCTGATTTTTCCGCTCGGTTTGATCGTTAGTTTGGGGATGAAACGCCCTTGAAAGATTAACTTCATTGCTGTAGCGAGTCATTAGCTTGCGCAAAAAGCGGCTAGTGTATCGACCGTCTCTGTCACTTGTGATGGTTCTCGGTACGCTATGTAGCCGCGGGATGATACCTAGAAACAAACGTGCTGTTCCTTCGACGGTGACGGTGAATCGCATCACTGGGATTACGTCATATTGCTCGGGTGTGACCGGTAATCCTGTGACGAAGTCCGGGTGGCCGTGTGCGACGAGACTGTTGTTGCTGACATGTGTCGCATGATTTACAGAAGTTGGCCACGTCAGATTGCATCTTGTCCCACAAAGAATATTTTCTCACTTTCTTTTGGGCTTTTTCCTCTCCGAAGTACTCACCCGATCCCATATCGTGGCACTCTGTGAGCAGCATACGGCAAAGTTCGTCGTCAAGGGAAACAACCACCTGGCGAGTGACTCGACGTCGCCATTAGGGTGCGTTGTACCAGAACTTCGTCTTGTCGTATCCACGGTGCTGGTCGTAGCCTTGTGTGAACAATTGCTCAAGATACAGGTCTCGTTGCAACTGTAGCGTCGCCTATTCAGCCATTAGATCTCGTCGGCGACTCATTGCGTCCTTTGGGTTGATTGTACGTGGCTAGTACTTAACATCGTAGTCGAACCTTGATCAAAAGAACTTCATCCATGGAGTTTGACGCCGATCGAGGTTCGGGTGTGTCTTTAGATGTCTCAACATATGGTGGTGGGTGCGCACGATGCATCGACGAAACTTCAAGTAACACCGCCATATCTTGAATTCATGTGCGAACGCCAGAATTTTTTCCTCGTGTACATCGTAGTTGAGTTCCGGTCCTCGCTGTTTTTGAGACATGCAGGCAACCGGTTGCTCGCCGTTGCCATGGTCTTGTAGGAGGACTACGCCGATGGCTCAATCTGACGCGGCTGTAACCATGACGTAGTCCAATGTTGGATCGGCAAATCTTAGGGCTGGCGCCAAGGCCGGAGCGTTCCACAAAGGGGTGAACGCTGTATATTTGTTGTGTCCCCACTCCCACTTATTCTCTTTTTGAGTAAGGTTGGAGAGAGGCGTTGACTCTCGGGCGTACACGTGTACGAAACACCGATAGTAGTTGTAGAACTTGAACGTCTCAAACGTTGGTCGGCGTCGGCCAATCAGCGGTTGCTGCCCTTTTTTTTTTATCCACGGTGTCAACTATTGACGACGTAGCCCAAGAACTCGATCGAACGGCGACCAAAGCCGCACTTCGAGAGTTTTCCAATAAACTTCTGTCTTTGCAAAACTTTGAGAAATTTTCAAGGAAGTCCATCGTGCTTCTCCGGGGTGCGAGTGTACACCAAAACATCGTCGAGGTACACCACAAAGAAATCGTTGAAGTATGGGCGGAAGATGTTGTTCATTGCCGTCATGAACATCGCTGGGGAATTCATAGTGCATTACCGGGAACTCGAAATGCCAATAGCGGGTTCGGAACACAGTCTTCTCAATGTCGGCATCTGCCACGTTATTTGGTGATAGCCACTATGCAAGTTCATTTTGGTGAAAGTTTGAGCCCCTCAGAGTTGGTCGAAAACCTCGTCAGCTCGAGGAAGAGGGTAGCGGTTCTTGATGGTAGCGTCGTTCAACGCTTGATAGTCCAGACACGAATGCATCTCACTAGTTTTCCTTTTTCGAACAACAATAGTGCGGCGTATAGTGACGTGGATGGGTGGATGAACCCTTAAACAAGCATCTCGTCAAGTTGCCTTTTCAGCTCAATCAGCTCATGATCGCTCATCCGATAGGCCCCTCAAACTGTAGGTCTGCTGCCCGGCTTCAGTTCAATGCTATGGTCAATGTCTCGTTGAAAAGGTAAGGTTCTCAAGAGTTTGACGAGGAAGATGTTTGCAAACTCTTAGATGAGTGGTGCAAACTCTTTGGGTACCATTGCGGACTTTGTGGATGCCGATGAGGCTGATGATGAGTCAACTACTGCTAGTTCTGCTTCTTCCATTGGCTCGAGATGTGCGATCCACGCGTGAGCTCCTTGTCGTATGCAGTACTTGGCTACGTTGAGTGGTATCAGCTGCATAGGTTGTCGCTTCTTGGCTACCGTGCCTTCCTCTACTGCTTCCACCTCGGCTGTTTCTACTGTCGGCTTCCGTCCTACACGTAGAAGTTGTCGTTTGGCACCATCAATTTCCATGTAGACGTCGCCGCTGCTCCATTCGAACTGCGAGTTTTGTATAGGAAATCTTGTTTGAGAATGATTTTGTGATTACTCGTTTGACAGGACCTTTAGACCGTTACATTCTATGGATCTCCCACTTGTAGACATAGTGGTTCTCAGAGCCTCTATGTTTGCAATCTTCCGTCCATTATTTTCCCTTCGAACACCCCTAGTTTGGTCTACAAACCTAGCCTGCGAACCATGTCGTTGCTTACGATGCCTGATGAAGCTCCTCCATCCAATAGTGCCAAACCATTCTGTGACTGTGGCATCCTCAAGGACTAATTTCTAACAATATCGACGGTTGGTCGTCCTCATACCCCTCGTTGAACTTTGCGATCTCAAAAACCCTCTACAGCGATGTAGGCCGTTTAGATGGGCGATCATTCAGTGCAAATCGCTCCGTTTGGACAAGAGTTGCGCCTCTTATTCCTGTCTTTTGTCGATTCGCGACTAAAGTTTTTTGCGACTTCCCCCCCGTTTTGACTTGCTGGTTGCTTCGATGCTTGCGAGTGATGTGTCCAAATTTTCCACAGTTGTAGCAGGTGCATGTATCTCTCGGGTCGATGGCGTCCACTTCCATCAGAGTCGAGGAGTCCCCCGACTGAATTCTCCCGTTCTCATGACATTTGTGGTTAGGAGGTTGCCAGCCGTAGGATTTTTGGAACCAAGCATTGTAGTTAACGATGTCGATCCTTTCTACTACTGCGATTATTTGTGGTAACATATTCTGGTTGCCGAAAGTAGTAGTTGCCTTCAAGATGTCTTGTTTGAAGTCGTTGTTGTAGTGGAAACAGGGTTTGTCAAGGGCGATATCTGCTCCGGTGATGATCTTGCGGAATCTTCACGTGTACTCTGGCACGGTAGATTGTTGACAAAGAAACTGGGGTTTGTACCATGTGTCAGAGTTTTCGTTTAGTCGTCCAAACCGTGCAAGCATCACACGTGAGAATTCGTTCCAATGAGCTGGTAGCATCAGTGCGTCTTGCCACTGTGGGTTGATCTGCTCTAATGGTAAAAGGCCTACGGTTTGCGAGATGAGACAGATGCAGTTAGCCGTTGATGATGCTCCGCCGGTCTCTTGTTGCCATTGGATGGTCTCTGGATCAGACCACTAACTTAGCGCCATGCCACGCAAAAGCGCAGCCACGAGGTCAATTTTCTTTTGATCGTTGTTGACCATAGCAGCAGTGAAGTACACCTCCAAACTCGTCAGCCACATCCAAAGCGTCGGTCCCTTTGAACTTGCAAGATCAAACGAATCTGGTGGAGCCAGACGAATTTTGACTTCGCTCGAGAGTTGGGAATTTTTCTTGACAAGAACTGCCTCTCGTGCACTTGCGCTACGACGAGCTTCTATTGCGATGTTGAGCTGTTGGAGCAGATGGCTGTTGATCTCCTCGAGCGCGGAGATTTGGTTTGCCAATTCCTCGTTGATCTGCGCACGTTATCTAGTACCAACTGTCGTTCCTACTGACGTCGTTGAGGCTGTTGGTAGGGACGGCTGGTTTACCACAGTTGGGTCCGCGACCGAATTGGTTGTTGAATCCGTGGGAGTTGATCCAGCTACCACATAACCTGCAACGCCAGCATTCACTATCGCTTTGGGGTTCGTGTGCATAGGCATGTTCTGCTCCTCCATTGACGAAATTGTCGCAGAAGAACCGCTGCTTGTCGTAAGTTGCACTCGCTCGCCTCATGTCGTAGTCGCGAAGCCTGTGAAGTCTTGACGTGTGAGATGTGCTGACAACTTGTGCAAGGTAACCTTCCGGATGGGTAAAGTAGTCGGATGCCTCTCTAGCACCGCTACGCTCTGATACCAAGTGTTATGCCGAACGGAGTGTAGATGGTGACCTGGTAGAAGTTGTGAGGTAGAACACAGTTTAGAATTTGGGGCACTTGAGCAATTCATAATTAGCGGTAATTGTACTTCCATGATGAGTGTCAAAGTGATCAAACATGTGTGTACAAGTGTTGAGTTACGAATGAGACATGTTTGAGGTCGTTGGGTTGATTTCTTAGTGACGCGTGTGGAGTCGCGTCGTTAGTGGTCGGATTTGAGAATGTCTGCCGAGAAATTGGGGGGCTTCGAGAATTGGTGGTGAAGATGCGAGATGCATCTTCATAAATCAAGATTCGTCTCGATACGTCGAGAAGTCGACCGAAGGGTCCTAATACTTCTGTTGTAGATTTGCAAGTGTGGTCAAAGTTGTCAGAAGGTTCGGGAGTATTCAATGGGGGAAAGGGCAGTTGGCCGGTTTGCCCTCAATCGTCGGAGTGAATATCGCGGTTTTGCAACGCGATGGGCTCTATTTGTAATAACACAAATGCACACTCAAAAGTATTAGGGACTCGTGTACGTTCGGTATGTAACGCTCCAATGAACAAGGTGTACATTCATGTTTTTCCTAACTTCCATTAGATAAACAAGATGGATGCATAATACAATCCATCATGCAATGGCACATCCCTCTTGGCGGATGTGAGAAGAAGAGACGAAGATATTGATTTTGTAGGCCGCCTCTAAGCATGTAAGGCTCTTGCGAATGGCCATGGTAGGGGCCGACTACAAACAACGTAAAGGGCATTCCTCAATCCACCTTGATGTGGATCGAGCAAAACCGCCGATTTAGGGTAGGATTCATCTTGACCCTTGTCTCAATCCAACGCGACACAAGAGAAGTAGACTGAATAGAATATGGGATAAGAAATAACTATGATTGGATTTCATTCATGTACACATGTTAACATAATCTGCTTCAAACTCATCCTACTTAAAATAATGTACAAACCGAATGGTTCTAGATTCTTCCTTCATCCCCCTAACATAGAAAATCATGTCATGTCTAGAATTGAAAAACAAATCTTACTTCCCAAAACTTTTAGTAACAGCAATTTTTTACGTATGTTCATCGTACTTTGTAATCCATGCACGCATTGCATGCAACCTTACATCCTTGCTTTTTACTCATCAATACCTCACCGCTAAAATTTTAACAAGACCTTGAGGCTTCGGGTTTATAGATGTTGACGTTGACGGAGCCGAGCCTGTGCATCATTGCTATGCCAAGGGGAACGTAGGTGGTTCACAGGGATGAGGTGTGGGACCAAAGACGATTCAGGAGTTTGGGACAGTTGGATAACTTATTATAAGGAGTAAGTGTACTTTGATGACAAGTGTCGAGTGCGTCAAGCACACATGTACAATGCTGAGAATGAGAATGAGGCATAAGTCGGGTCTTTGGCGTTCGAGCTGAGCGGTGCGTGCGAGGTTACACCGTGAGAAGTGGATTCGAGAAGATCCACCGAGAAGTCGGCGAGGGGGGGGGGGGCTCAAGGATATCACAATGCTTCTTTGTAAAAGTCGAGTGTCATCGAGAAATTGACCAAGCAATATCGGAACATTGATATGGTTTGCAACACTTCTATCGACCTCTATGGAGGGTTGTTGAAGTTCTCACAAACTTCTGGAACGGAACACTAGAGGTTGGGGCAGTTGTCCAAAATGCCCTCGGCTGAACAGTACAAGAATCCGTGGCCATGAATGTAATGACCAAAATGCCCATGTGCAAGTCTTGAGGACTTGTGTACATCGGGGATGCTACACTTCACTCCCTTTTACTGGCGACGTCCTAGCACGCTAGTAGACATGGGCCAATGGCAGCAGAAACAGCCATCAATCACATGATCGACGTCTCGGAGATTGTCTTAGGACTCCCATATGTTGTGGGCGACGTCGTAGCCGTACCACTTGATTAGATACTCAGTCATTTTCCCACGGAGTCGATGTGCAAGGGCATCTTTGGTCATGTACTCCGTATCCCCGTCCGCTTGTAAATGAGTTGGATGTGCGATGATTCTGTTGAGGAAGTCTGTGCTGAGGTCCCGGTAGTGCTTGAGCGTTGTGATGTGGAAGACAGGATGAATCGCCATGTTGTCAGGTAGGTGAAGTCGAGCGACAACTAGGATTTGCATTCACTCTTTCTAGAATGGTCCCAACCATCGGGATTTGAGCTTTGCGAAGTCTTGTCCTCGAAGTTACATATTCGCCGAGCTGAGGATGATCGTTAGAACTGAACACGTCATCGCAGCGATGTCGGTCGGCTGCCCGTTTCATAGCTGCTTGTGTCTTTGCAAGGGTCTACCATGTTTCCTCCCAGGTGCTTGCAAAGTCCTCGTGGTGAATATCAACCGTGGGGATGTTGCTTTGACTTTGCAATCCAGCCTGTGTAGTGGGAAGTTTGCCGTACACCACTACGAAGGGTATCTTACTAGATGTGGTGGAAGTGGCAGCGTTTAATGCGAGTTCAGCGGTCAACACTTTTGCTACCCAATCAGTGTCGTGTGGCTCGCATAAAGTTCAGAGAAGCTATTTGAGCGTCTGATTGGTCCGCTTGGTTTGCACGTCGGTCTGAGGATGGGACATCGTTGATACATTGATCCGGCTGATGCAACGCGTCATCAGTTTGTTCCAGAAAAGGCTGTGGAAAGGACGGTGTCTATTGTTGATGGTGGTGTGTGTCACTCTGTGCAGCCGTACGATTTGACTCAGAAACATCCACACTGTTCCGTTTGCGGTGAAGGTGGTCGTCGTCAGGATGAAGTGCGACATGTAGGAGAATCTTCCACCACAACGAGGATAGCATCATATCCCTCAAGGGTGGCGTGTAGTCCCATCACAAAATTCATTGCCAATCGGCCCACGGTTCCTTCGGATCAGGTAGGAGTTGAAGTAAACCAGGTGGTAGCGTGCGACAAGATTTTTGTCTTTGATAGGTGTCACACAATTTACAGAAGGCTGCCACGTCGGCTTGCATCTTGTCCCACCAGTAGAATTTTGCCTGTTGTTCTAGCGTCCTGTCCTCGCCAAATTGTCCACCTAGACCGGTGTCCCGGCACTCCTCCAATAACATCCACTGCATTTTCCCATTTGAAGGAATGACGACCTGGCGAGTGAATCGCTATCGCCAGTAGGGATTGTCAAACGAAAACCTTTTTTTGTCGTACCCGCCTAACTCCTTGTAATCCTTCACAAACAACCTCGTAAGGTAGGGGTCTCGTTTGATGAGAAACATGCTGATCTCGGCCATCAAATGGGGTTGCCAACATAGAGCATTTGCAGATTTCATTTTCCAAGCCGCTACTTGATTTCATATTCGAAGTTGGACTCTAGGAACTCCATCCATCAAGTTTGTCGACGGCCTAGATTTTGCAGGGTGTTCAAATATGTCAGGTCGTGATAATCGGTGTGGAAGATGTATCGCCGACATCCCAAGTAGCGCTGCCATGTCTTGAACGCATGCACAACTGCACGCATATGCTTCTTGTGCACCACGTAGTTTGGTTTCGGCCCTCATTGTTTTTTTGACGTGTACATGATAGGGTGTTCTCCACCGCCATTGTTTTGGAGGAGAACGGCTCCGATGGCCCGATCAGACGCATTGATGGCCATGATGTAGTCCACCATTAGATCCGCCGATTGTAGGGCTAGCACCAAGGTCAGAGTTTTTCTCAAAGAGTTAAAACCTTCTTGTTCGCTTCACCCCCGATTCCACTCGGTAGTTTTTCATGTAAGATCGGAGAGAGGCTCTGACACTCGGGCATAGTCCTTTACAAATCAACACTGGTAGTTGAAGAAAGCTAAAAACAACTTGATATCATGAACATTTGTGGGCGGCGGACAATCAACGACTTCCTCCACCTTTCTCGAGTCCATGGTGATCCGTCTGCCGCCGATGATTTGGCCCAAAAACTTGATAAAATGGCGACCGAAGCTGTATTTCGAGAGTTTTCTGAAAAAAAAATCTCTTTGCAAAATTTCGAGAACCTTTCGTAGATGTCCATCGATCTCCTCCTTGGTGCGACTGTACACCAGAATGTTGTCGAGATTAATGACAAGAAATTCGTGGAGGTGCGGACGCAGAATGTTGTTCATTGCTGCCATAAATGTCGCGGGGACATTTGTGAGTCCAAACGGCATGACCGTGAACACGAATTGCCCATATCTGGTACACAATGCTGTCTTCTCGACGTCCTTATCAGATATGCAGATCTGATGATAGCCACTGTGTAGGTCTATCTTGCTAAAAATAAGGGCTCCTCGGAGTTGATCAAAAAGTTCATCCGCTCGCGGTTCTTGATGTTAATGCCGTTCAATGCTCAAGAGTCCACTTACTTCCACATCCCTTCAGGTTTTCTTTTACAAAATGGACCAGTGTTGCATGGGGTCATGAGGAGGGTCTGATGAAACCCTTACCAAGCATTGCCTCCTGCTACTTCTTGAGTTCGATCAGCTCGTGATCGCTCATCCAATAGTTCTCCTTCACGGTTGGAGTGCTACCCAGCTTCAAGTCTATCTGATGGTTGATGATGCGTTGCGGTGAGAACTCTCAGGAAAACCCCTTTGAACTCCTTAATGAGCTCTGTGAACTCTTTCGGTACAACTGCAAATGTTTCAGGTGTTGTGGCTGTTGGCCTCACTTTGGCAGGTGCGATCTCTTCAGCTTTCCCTTCTTCCTGTGGACTACCAACGCACGGGCTCCGCACTTCAGGTACCGCTTGACCATGTCCACAGATATCAGTTGGCATTTTGTGGATGTCGTAACTTCCTCTGCTGCTTCCACCTCTACTTCTTCCCGCAACCTCTGATGTGTCCTGGGTTGCCCGATCAGGCGCAAGTGTCGCTTTTTGTCATTAATGTTGACGTATACAGCTCCATTGTGATGGATGCGAGGGTGCCAGAAAATGACAAAAATGTGTTGCTCGATAAAAATCATCTGGCAGCAAAGATGCATAGAGAATGTTTTACAGGTTCCAACGCACTTTACGGAACTAAATCCAGAGTCCGTTTGGGTGAGATATGGTTTTCAAAAGTTTGGAGATCATGGTTCGGGTTCAAGTGGCGACCAGAGCACTTTCAGCACACAAGGCGGCCAGAATTATTGACCAGGAATGCTGGGAGCAGCCTTCAAGGAGAAAAGGCGGCTGGAAAGCCTTCAAGAGACTTCAAGGAAGGAGCATTCTAGGATTATTGGCCGTACAGGCCGTCACAGAGATGATTCTAATGCATGCTAATGTGACTGAAGCTCATCACGCTAAAGCAGGAGTGTAGTAGAGGGTCAACTTTGACAGAGTGTATCTCTGTGCTCCTTTGGCCAAATGAGGCATGTAAGGGCTTTTCAGAAAGCTGTGATTACGTAGTTTCTCACTGACATTTGAGTACTCTGTGTTCCTACATTTTCCTCCAACATTTATGTCTGTGCAACCTGAAACTTCCTCTCACAAACAGTTGGTCCTGCCTAGGCGGCTCTTAGTGAGCCTGATCAACTCCCTGAGGGCTGCCCCAGTCTCCAGCACATTGCTCCAAACGACCTGCAGATTTTTCCGGTACATGAAGTTGTTTCCGAGGATGATGTTGTGGTTGCTCATTTTGCAAGTCATCCAGACCGTTATGTTGTGCAAATCTCCAATTTGCAGTTGCAGTTGTTCGCAAAGTCTACAATCTAAAATCTTTCGTCGATGGTTTTTCTTTCAAACACTCTTGGCTTGGTCTACAAATCCAACTTCTGAACCATATTGTTATTGACAAAAGTGTGAGATGCTCCTCCATCCAATAACGCTGGTATTGGTCTATGACTTTTCAATCCTTCGGTTACACGTGTAGCAGTATCGCCGGTTGGTCGTCCTCGTACCCCTTGTCAAACTTTGTGATCTGAGAAACTCTTGTTTGCAGCAATGGGATCCGCTCGAATGTGTGATCGGCCGAGCAAAGTCGAGAAGTCAACCGAACGATATCAAACTATCGATATGGTTTGTGACACTTTTGTCAACCTTTTTGGATGGTGGTCGAAGTTGTCAGAAGCATCTGGAGTAAAACACCGGAGGTTTGGGCAGGTGGCCAGAATTCCCTTGACGTAAAAACACAAAATTCCTCATGACAACAATGCCCACGCGCAAGTTTTAGAAACTTGTGTACGTCGAGGACGCAAGAGTCATCACAGTAACCTTCCAAGAACGAAACTGGACCCTACAATTACAACCCAACATCACGGTCATATGAAAGTGTGTTCTTCATGTTTTCATGTTCAGTTTGTTGTTGCAAACTCTCAGCTTCCACTACATTAAAAAAAACACTATGACGGGACATGCTTGATCCTCTCCAGCACAGCAGACTAGTCCACATCCGCAGTCATTGCCGAAAGTGGACGTGGATGTGGACAGGTACATTCTGCCCGAACGACATCACAGTCGTACGTTCCAGCCCATACGACAAGTGCTTGGACAGGATGTACACTTCAAACTCTGGCGTACACTCAGTAACCGTTTGATTTTTAAACCAGTTGAATGTACCGGTTCACACTGTGAACATCTAATGTCTTGCGTACTTGAAGTGCTTCCTCGTTAAAGTCCATTTTCTTTTGCTTACAATAACTATCCACCTATTTTTGAACCGGGACAGCAGGTTGAATCGACATGGACAGTGATGAACGACCCAACAACCCGGAACATCGTGGATGGGGTTCTTGCGTACTAGACCCCATGAAGGCGCATCGGCATGGGTCACATTGGAGGAGTGGGAGGGGCATGTAGCACGCAACAGGGAATGGGACCATGAGGAGAAATCATGGGCCGCATCCTTGATGACCCCTGAACAGATGGCACAGAACTTGGGACAGTCCCTACCAAGTCAGAGGCCCGCCAACTGTCCTGAGCCATGGGAGCCGTGGGTATGGTCTGAGCCATCGAGTCCTTAGTGTCCTGCGCTCATGTTATTGGACATAAAGTTTTGCCAAACCATGCCCACGTTGCCCCCCTTTTCTAGGTCCAATGGCAGATGTCTTTTCAAGGTTATCTCTATAGTGTCCCCCTTTACATGAGTTGTCTATGTACGATTTTGTCATTTTATGTCCACCTTGCACTATGTATGTGGAGTTATTGAGTGTCTTCCCGACATACAACATCTACACTACCCAGTTTTTTGTAACATATTCAGGAAGGATTACCACAGAATCTTTCCACCTTGTCCTTTGTATGAGGAGATTTTGGCTTTGCTTTCGTCATGTTACATGCAGAGTACCCAGTTTTTGAAACACATTTGGGAACAATTAGCACCGAATCTTTTTATGTTGCCCTTTGTGTATGGAGCTTTTGAGTGTGTTTTTGACATATTATATCCAGAAGGGTTACTATACGAGATACCCGAATAGTAGAAATATAAAACTGATTCGCCCGTCGTCCAGCGAAAACAGCCTAACTACCCATCAGCCTCCGCTACCGCCACGCCCGTGACAAAGAAAACAGACAAAAGTGCATGGTGAGACCGCATGCCATGCTGTAGCGTGGCAGTGCCATGCCGACCGGTTGAAGGAGCCATTTGGCTCGAGCGGAGTCACCTGGGACTGTGGGCGGTGAGACGGGATGGCTTGAGGGTCGGAGACCCTCAAGCACCGTGGTTTTGGCCTAGTCGGCCAAGGATTCCGTTCAATTCGCTACATTGGTATCAGAGCTCTAGGACTCGAATCCCACGTCGGGATTATCGGAGATGTCGAGGCGGCTCTCACTCCTAGCGGGGAGAGTGTAGCGTGGCAGTGCCATACCGACCGGTCGAAGGAGCCACGTGGCTCGAGCGGAGTCACTTGGGACTGTGGGTGGTGAGACGGGATGGCTTGAGGGTCGGAGACCCTCAAGCACCGCGGTTTTGGCCTAGTTGGTCAAGGATTCCGTCGAATCCGTTACACATGTACTGACAACGCATGGCCTGCGGCGCCCTTCGCTAGTATCACAAACCCCTTCATTGAAGGGTTTGTGATACTAGCGGGGGGAGGTTTGTTTAGAATTTGAGGGGAGTTTGAGACTCCCCATGCGTTGAAAGGGAACCTGCTGGGCGCCGCTACCGCGGGGCCCAGCAAGAGCCCGTACAGAAACAAAACCCCAAAACCCCGAATGTAATTCGGGATAAGGTTTGATTGCGGTTTGTGCGTTAAAAAAATAGGTTTTCGTTTATAAGAAATTTAAGAAACAAAAGAAGGGCATTTTTGCTCGACCACGAGGGAGCAATGACCGCTATATACATACATATACATACATACATACATACATACATACATACATACATACATACATATATGTATATCCAC
>SZWC01003058.1:56126-81377 GCA_023375785.1 Penium margaritaceum
ACATACATACATACATACATACATACATACATACATACGTACGTACGTACGTACGTACGTACGTACATACATACATACATACATACATACATACATACATACATACATACATACATACATACATACATACATACATACATACATACATACATACATACATACATACATACATATATGTATATCCACGCAAATCCCCCAGTTCGATTTAGGATTTCGTATGTTTGGCGCGGGAGGAGCCTGTGCCAAACAAACAAAACCTTAAATCAAACTGGGGGGTTTGCGTGTAAAAAAAAAAGCGGTCATCGCTCCTTCGCGATTCTCGCGTGGGAGCGATGTCCTCTTGCGGTTTTTTTTTCATGCTCGCCTGTCGACTCGTGCCGCGAGCGAGCATGATTTTCGACTCGGCTTTTGAGTTTTTGTTTTGCCGCAACTGGGCGGATCAGAGTCACACTTTGCGTTTTATGGGTATCCAAGCTATTTGGCCCTATCCATAATATCCATTTTTATCACATTCAAGAAGGATGTTAGTCGTGTCATGGAATGTTATCTTCTTAAACAATATGCATGTAACCCTATTGGGCTAGGTGGCAGTTTTATATCAACAGTATGATGGAATGATGTTTCCAAACCATGGCAATCTATGGGATATTAAGTGAAGTACTGGATCATGGAAAATTAAGTCACTTAGAAGGATTCTTATTATATGTAATTCTAAATCGACCTTCATATGAACACACCATCACAACAGACTATAGTGGACACTATGTGAGGTTGTTGTGCGAACCGCATGAGTTTATGTGCCTCATGTTCTATAATGAATTTCTTTTATGGTCAAATGAAGATTGTAGTGTCTATTGTATATTTCCACATTGGTTATTCATTGTGTTTAACATTGAGTAAATGTCTCAGTATCTTTACTGGGGTTAGTGAACAAAATTTTCACCATCTGCATAGTACCTTGCCATGCAATAGAAGCAAGCGCACCATTGAAGGAAAGACGTGCTTTAATTCATTTCCAAAAGTAGTTTAATGGAGAGAGATCACACAATGCAAGCCACTCTTGCACATACACTGGCAAACTTTGCACCCTACGGATCACATCACAAGCTGTGCATGGACATGCATCTCCACACTCCATTGCATAGTAGAACACTTCCTCGCCTTGGCCCCATGTAATCGGACCATCTTTACATCTCCGCACTCTTAGGAGATTCAACATAAACCTCCCCCTAAAAAAAACCACTCTTTGTCCTTTCTTTGCCTGAGGCTGAAGACACATGCAGAGGCACGAGTAGGAAAGCCTTGCGCACATGCAACCAAGGATGGAATACACATAACAAAAAAATGTGATTACCACGTAGGGAGCTAATGTGTACAAGGAAAACAGCATTGCTCGTGTGAAGGTGCTTGCATTCACCTTTACAGAACACTGTTGTTAGGCACAAGATCAAGGTCCGGAAGGCCCATCTCTGGCACGAGTTCCCTCGTCATGGCATAATGACACCTGAAAGCTGCCTCCTCAACCTCATGCCCTATCCTCCTTGTCTGAGTTTTGATCCTCGTCTGAGGTTTCACAGTCACTCCACTCACTTGTGCGGTCATCTACCAGAGTTGACCTGGCAAGCAAGACCTCATCTGTGCATTCCTCCTCTCCTGCACTCTCCTTTTCATACTCTTCATATTCCTCCTTATCTTCTGCCTTCCCCTCTCCTGCCTGCCCCTCTCTCATAGCGGTCTTGTCCTGAGTGAGCTCACAATCCTTGGGGTCCACTTCAGTTCCTACCGGGGCTGTACTTCCCGTGGCAATGGTAGCTTCTACTAGTGCATCCAACTTAGCAGTAGCCATAATAATCCCTGTTGCATCTTGTGTTGCAGAGGTTGCAATATGTTGCCCGGCGCGTCCTGCTAGGCGTGCTCAGCGGCGTGACCTGTAGCCATCTGGGATGGTGTTGGAGCCTTGCAGCCCGTCCACTACTCTGTCTCCAGGTGCCTGCCACCCTGATCCAAGAGGCTCCCCCTAATGGTGTGGTTTTGGCGGTGCACGCCTCAACGCCTTCAAGTTCAACCCCAGCATGGGATGGCCACAGCAGTGCTTCCATGCGGCTACGATGTATGCCATGTCAGTGAAGCCATCCAAGATCACTCCATTCTCGAGTGGCACTACTCATGCATGGACACAGGGGATACCAAAATCTTGGTAGCACCCGCAGCTGCACTTCTGCATGTGTCAATCCACCTGCCACGGCACACCTTTGCCTCCAGTGGCTGTTGCCATGAGGTTACCGGTGTGCACCACCTCGAGCTGCCATGCAGTTGTTTTGCAGGGCCTTCCCCGGTGTCGTTACCCACTTCTTCTCATGCCCATCGCCCATGACTGAATTGTGGACCGAATTATTGTGTTCTATATAAAGTTTCTGGATGGACGGCCAGAGAATCACAAAACAGTGGAATGGGAATGGTTTTCTCGCTTCCATTATGTGTGTGTTCAAGGTTTATGCAGCATTACTCGTTATGTGTCTGCCACAGCCTGACGGACCGTGGATGGGGGCTCAAGCACCGCAGCGGGATGTCGCACTCAGATCCTCGCCCGAAGACATAGGTGTACGCCCCACGATTCGTCTTCATCAACTCAAGGCTGAGCTTCTCGTACTCCTCACGCTTGTATGTGTTCATCAAAGGTGAGAAGATCTCTACTATAGTTTTGCTGTATGCGACTAGGATGTTCTACTTGGCATGGAATGCATAGTACTTGTGCAGTGCGCATGGAAGCATCTTCTGCACGGCGACCAAGAGGCCCAAATCTCTGTCATTGATGATGGTCGTGCCGTCCTCGTGCAAGTCTAATACGTGTTTGCTACCTACAGCAAGAACCAGCCCCAGTTGACCTCGTCCTCCTGGCTGACGAGGGCATAGGCCATCGGGACGCTGTTGTTGTTGGAGAAAGAAAACAGGGCAATGAGCAAAACTTGTTTATACCCGTTCTTCAAAAGCGTCCCGGTGAGCGTGACAATGTGTCTCACGTGTGGCCAGGCCTTACAACAAGCCCGGGGCACCACAAAATAACGCCAAACCAATTTGTTCTGCTGCTCCGTCACTACAATAGTGTTTGGGTCCACCATCACGAGCTGCACATGTGCAAGTATGCGTGGACATTGTGCCAATGAGGGAAAAGGTGTCTGTTCTGAAAGAAGGAAAAGATTAAAGTTCACCTCGGTGCAGTAGGTGTAGAAGAGGACCCAGGAGGTCGCCTTCTCCCCAATCATCTCCTCCTACGCCTTAACCCGTGCCCTCCAATGTAGCCTGTAGCCAATTCTCTCACACTTCACTCCTTCCATGACGGCACGGAGTGCATTGGCATCGGTTTTTGGTTCTAGTGCCACTGTGTCCCAGATACGTTGTAGGATCCACTTTGTAGTGTGTGCTAGATTTCCCTTCGTCTGTCCCGGTGTGCTGTTGTGGCTGTCCACAAAAGAAGAAGCAATGCAGCTATGGGACTTACTGCTCATGCACGCGCGGATGACCCACTCGCATCCTTCATTCTTGTGGTTGCGACAGCGCACCACCATGCGGCCGGGCTCAGAGTGCTCCCATTCAATGGAAACTGATGTTGGACTACGTAGTCCTCGATGGCGCAACGACACTCCTCCATGCACAATTCCTCCTCTGATGAATTGCACACCGTCTGGTCCATCTTCATCCTTGTTGGAGGAGCCTGCGCATGAAAAACAGAAATTCAAGAGTGAGTCCAAGTGTAGAGTGCCTTTGAGACAGGGTACGGCAATGTTTTGGGCGAAACTCACGATTCTCAGCTGGCTGCTTCTGCTTCTTCGATGCATGGTGCTTGCTGCTCAGTTTCTGGCTAACCGTAGAGGGATGCGCACCTACCAAGCAGTCTAGCTCAGACACGGGACAGGACATGGCGCAAAACCATGGCGCAGATTTTGGACGTACCACTTGTTGGGTAATACTATTCGGGACGGATCCGCACAGCTTTGCCACCTTTGTACATCACTGGACCATGGTCGGGGGACCTAGGGATCATGGATGCCAATAGTGTAACCTATTGCTACGCATCCCACTCGTCATGCTCACGCATGCCTTCATCCCAATCCGCAAACGAGCAGAGATGAATGGGGTCCAAACAATCCACGGATGGGTCGGCCGTCTGCAGATCTAGGTAGTCAGGTTTAGGTGACAGCTACCTGCGAACGCTACGCGTGGTGTACACAGTTGTACACTCGGCAAACCGAGTGAGGTTGAAGCTGCCATGCAGCCAAAACGAGGGCACGGTAGCGATTAATTGGAGATTAAAAATGTAGAATACTCCCATACCCTGCACTCACCCGATGCGAGAATCCCACGCAATGCCGTGGCACGTCGCGGGATAGGGCGTTCACCCTACCCAGGCATCAAAGATGCGACATGCAACATACAATGACCGATGTCGGAGGTACCTGCAAGCTCCAGCGCATGTAGTGATTGGGCATCAAGGGACGTGAGTGCGGTTGGGATGAGAAGGTAGGGGGATTACTATGTTACCATGCAAGACTGTGAGCGTTCGCGCATTCGTTAAACTAATTGCCACCGTGGCCGCTCTGTACGTGGACAAGATTGATTGAGTTCTATGCAGTCGTGTTTCAATGAAATGTAGATGACACTACGGCTTAGTAATGTCGTTGTTCAACCGTTGCAAAAGACTCGACACGAATTATGGAGGCAACATGGACCCAAAACACAGAACCTGAAAAAAAAATCATATACCTTTCTTGTCAAAACATCGGGCGCTATGCATGGATATGGATTTCAACAAATGTGCAACACTTAACATGTGAACATATTGCCAACACCTCGGCCTGGTCTGAAAGGCGGATACGGGGGACCTGGTGTCCGGAGTGGTGTACGGTATGATTTCATTGGAAGTGATTTTCAGCTAAGTACGACACACAATGTTATCTTCACTCTGCCCTCACATGTTAAACCAGGGACAACACGCTGACAATGTTCTATTCGTACTGGGAATTCTGGCGATGATTCCCCGGAGCACAAAAAAGTAGGAGCGATCTGGTGATATGTTTTCAGAATTAGGGCAACGTAGCGATAATCCTTAGAATGGGGGTAACGTGAAGATGGTCCAGCAAGAACAGGGACAACTTGTAAGTCCGTCCAGAAGAGCAACCACAAGACACTGAACCAGACTCCACAGGTCCTTTTGTTTTGACCCCTGGCCGTAACCGGCTGAGACGTGTGGGGGGGGAGGGGACTCAGCAAGAATGGAGCCCGGGAGTTAAATCCGGCTCTCCCTGTCATTAGGTTGTGGCAGAGGATACAGGTTGGGGTTTTCCCACCATAAGGTGAATCAGGAACTCAAAAGGAAACAAGGTTCCCCATTATGTCGGATATAATTGGTCACTAGGCCAGTAGCAAATTCATCTTTGTTGAGGGGGATAAGAGAGGGTTAGACCATTGTTATTGGAAGGTGGAAGAGTGTTTTGAGGAAGATGAACCAGACCGCATTGAATATCTTAGGCTTCAAAGGGCCAAGAGGAGGTCAGGAACATCAGCGGGAATGTTTGGGATTATGGAGGCAAATAAGGTCTGTAATTGTTCAAGCAGGGGGAGAGGCAAAAACAAAAAGGAAGCAGTGTTCAAATGTTTCCTCCTCTTCACAAAACAGAAAGTCATTTTTTACGTTACGGCAGAATCGTTTGCTGCGTGCCACGGAAATAGAGCGAAAGAGGATCTTAGTTTGGACATCTTTAGTATGAAGATCTAAGGGGAGAAAGTGGTATGTAGCACGTATGGAACTCCAACTGGAAGAGCATCAGGGATTTTTTCTTGCCAAATTTTCTCATATGTCGGTGAGATGTAGATTTGTTTGAGGATGCGGTGGTATACCCCGGTGATCTTTAAATTCGATTTTAATGTTGTTTTCCTTCGTTGAATTTGAACCGCTATTTCGATGAACGAATTCAAAGGAACACATGAATAATTCAATGTTGGAATCATCGAATTTAAGGTGTGAGGGTTGATTTTTTTTTCAGGTCACTTGGTGACAGAAAAATTGTTGCACAGTTCATGGAAAGTTCATTCTTGTCCATCACACACCCTTTTTTTTCTTGCAGAGGTCTGGCTCGACCACGGTGCTGGTGAAAGTGCGAGCGTCGTGGTACTTCATTTAATGTTCATCGTGGTACTTCATTTCATTTCATCTGTGGGAGAGAAGAAAACACGAGAAATAAATTATGGAAATGGACAACAAGTCATTACATGGTTCACAGGACTACTTCATCCTCCTCCTCTACCCCCTCGTCCTCGTACATGATTTGGCCATACGTTCCATTAGCTAGGCGCTGGAAGTCTGGCTGGAACACACATTGGAATCCTGCACGAGCCCATGCGTTGCGCACAATGTTGGAGTTTGTGTCGATGTTGTGCCATCCTAGCATGAACCACTTGCATGCCTGCTCTTTTATCACCGACATTCCTAGCGCAAGCAACTCTCCTGCACGAGTTCTATCGTTAGCCCACATTGCAAAGCTGTCCTCCACGTTTCTCTTCAGTGGCAAGATGATGCCGACATCAGCAGGCTGTGCCTTTGGTGTGCATCCTGCAGGGATGTACACAGGGTGCATATGCGAGAAGTTCGTGCGCAGCCAATCGCGAAAGGTTGCGCTGCAGTGTGGGCGCCATGCATCGAGGACCAGCAGCATGTGCACTTTGCCCACTTCCAGGCTGTAGGCAGCGCACTTGGCCAGGTAGTAGGGCTGCAAGATGCCGCGAGCCCACTGCATCGTGGTCTCTCCGTTCGCCTAATGGTTGGGAGTGTGAGACAGCAGCCAGCTGGAGTCCAGGAGCTTGTGTGTGTGCGGCCCCTTGGGTAGGTACCGTTTGGACTTCCCCGCGAAGATGAGTTGGAGCGGTAGGAAGTCTCCAGAAAACGCCGATGTGACGAGCACTGTACTAATGAGCTTGTCGTCGAGGCCGATGATGGAGACGTCTGACGACCATTTTGGCGCGTACGTGTGATCGGCGGTTGGGACGAGCTGGATCGCCGTATGGTTGGTGTTGATGAAAAAGACGGAGGGAATTTTGTGAAAGCTGACCAGTGCCGCTACTCTCATAAATAAATTGTTGACTTTCTGCTCCCAGTCCTCCGGCACCTTTTTGGGCAGCCGTAGTCCCTACACGCCATGACCACCCCATGGTCGTGGTCACAAACTTTCACACCCACGACCACCCGAATGCACGATCGCCCAAAGATGGAGGTCGTCGGGCACGTGCTGACCAATGATCCGCCGGATCTCATGGCGGATGGACTTGCTATTCAGAGGGTTACCGGCATCGCGTGCATGCAGTAGACATTTTTTTTCATCTCCTCCACCACTTCTGGATGGGCAACCTACCACGCCTTGTTTTCCACAATTTCCATGTACCCTCTTGTTGTTGTTCAGGGGTGCACAGGGTTCCGTTTTCATGGCGATGGTGGCTGCCTGAGCATAGTGGTCCTTGAGCACCTTCGTCCCGAGTACGAACCATCCGGCGATCGTGCTCGGTGCCAGGCGGTCAAAGACACAGAGGCCATCCGGCATCCGGAAAGAACGTTGCAGATGCTTCACCGCTGCGCAAAAGGAATGGTGAGACTTCACCGCCCTGTATATGGCGGGGTAGTGTCCGGAGCTGAACCAGTCATAGTACTAGCCACACTTCTTCGACTGTCCGCTGCTGCCTGTGTCTTCGGACGTCGTTTTGAAGTAATTCAGGATGAGCGCCGTGCACTCGCTGTCAGTGGAGTCGTCAGCCGACTGACTTCTGGAGGAAGATGCACTGGAAGCATCGGTTTTGGGCCGATCCTGTCGCATGGACCCAGTGTCGCTGTCGCTGACAGGTGGGAGAGGCTCTTTCGGCTCCTTGATGTGCAGGGAACCGGGATGCATGTGTTTGACGGGTAGGGGCAGACGACGATGCTTGGGGTGTGGCTCCTCCACGACCCTCCCCTTCCCTTTGTCCGCAGCGGTAGGCTTTGCCGGCGCATGTCCCTTGTACAGGTAGGCGATGCCAGCATTCAATGCCTGCTGCTCCCGCGCTATGCAACGCTCAGCAGCGGTTGATGCAGGGCTGTTGGAGGATGAAGGCGTGTGCGTGGCATGCACAGGTGCGGTTGGCAGCGATGAAGGTGAAGCTGTAGCAGTAGTGTAGGAAGTTGACCGCTGCGTTGGTGTCTCTCGTTTAGGTGATGCGGTTGATGCATGCGGGGGAAGAGAATCTTTGTACGTGAGGACAACCGGTTTCCTCGGGCAACCGACGGGTCGTCTCTCACGGATAGGCCGCGGAGGCACGGGACGTCCGAGCTGGGACTCGAAACGGCGGACACGCTCCTTCGGGGAAACCTTCTGATAGAATCTCTCCATGCTGGCAACAATGGGTGACAAACCAAGACTGGCATTGGTTGTAAACTGACAGGGCATCTGTAACAACTGCAGCATGAATCAGTGACCGCAGGAACGATACATCAACGGATTCCCCGCCGAATGGGCATCCGCTGTCATCCGTGCGACACGAAGGATTTAACGGGCAAAGCGACATTGTTAGCAACGGGTTGGAAGCCCACGACACCCGTTGCGAGAAGCTCTGACGTCAAATTCAAGGAACACCGAAGAATTTTCCTGGCGTTGTTGTCAAATTGAAGGATCACACCTCATTTCAATTTGACGAATTAGGAACACATAAATGATTTCAATGTAAAAAACCTGGTCGAAATTAAGGAACACATAATTCTAAAAAATCTGGACGTCGAGTTTAAAAATCACCGGGGTATGTTTTGTTGAGTTGGAGGTTGTTGCGAGAATTGATAGGATGGGATAGTGGACCGGTGCAGGAGGCCAATGAGGTGTTCCTCATGTAAGATGAAGACTGGGACCCACGTCTTATCCTAGGTGTCTGAGGGTCTAGCCCATGGATGGGGGTGGAGGGTCCGTTGAACTTGGTCAACTTGTAGAGGGATAGAGGGAAGGGATGGTGGCTCTGGAAAATGGAAGATTATTTTAATTTTTAGACTTGTAAGGTATTTAGATTTGAAGCATGGAGTGTAACAAAGTGTCTTTGGGAAGGAGGCACCTGCAGCTAGTATGCATCGTCAAGAGAGCAAAACTGAAGCCAAAAGGTCATTGAGGATTCTATGTTGCGGGGAGACGAGGAAGAGGGTGATGGGGAGATAATGTCATCAAGGGTGATGCCCTCAAAGGAGAGCCATCGATCCTGGCAGTGGATACCAGAAGGTGTGTAAAACTGGTGAAGTTGGGGAGCAATGTGGGAGATGAGGAGTTTGTAGAATTCACCAGGCAGGCCACCTAGACCTGGATTCTAGTGATGGGAATGGGAGAGGGCTGCTTCTACTACCACCCTTTGGATCATTGGTGCAGCTAGTTCTACTCGTATGCGGTAAAGAAGGTACTTCTTGTATTGAGGAGATCCCACATGTCTTTTCACTGGCCCCTGCTCTTGTCAGATTACATGGGATGCCATCACATCATCGAGCCAGGGGAGGGTAACAAACCTGATCCTGCTCCGTGACTGTAAGGAGAAAGCATAAATTCTGCAAGGTTGTTGCCACCAGATGGCATTCTCGCATAATACTCTTAGTGAGCCACATAACTGTCTAAAAAGGAACCCATAACTTCCTATGTTTCAAAAGCTTTCTGTAGCAGGAGGGCCTGTCCAGCTCTCCCTCCTCGCTGAAGCAAGGGGTGGTTGCGCACTACCCCTCGCGTCAGCGAGGGCTGGCCGACGGCCAGCACTCTGGCTGCTGGCCGGCTGGGTGGCCAGCGGTCGGCCAAGTGACTGGCCGGCAACCAGCCGGCCAGCCGCCAGCCGCTGATCGCGGCCTCTGTCCGATCGGCAGCTGAGGGGCCGCGAGGGCCTTGAGGGCAAGGCCTCGTGGCCTTGTGCCCTCACCCTTGCTCGCCCTCCTTGCAAGCAAGCAAGCGAGGATGAGGGATAGGGGGAGCGAGGGTGAGGGGGAGAGTGAGAGACAAACCTGGTGCAAAATTGCTAGCGAGCCTTGCACTCGATGATTTTGCGCCAAAACGACAAAACATAAGCTCAAAGTTCATTTATGACTTACTTCGAGTTTTTAAGACAAAACTCGTGCAAAATCACGGGTTCAAAGTAAAAGAACCCCTGGTTTGAGTCCCAGAACCAGGGGTAAAATAAATAGCGGAAATGGGCCTTCAGAGACTCAAAACATTCGAGTCTCCCCGCTCTGGGTCATTGACGATTGTCCCTCAGTCTTGTGAAGGGGTAAACCCCTGACGCGGACCGAGAACACCATTCAACAAACTCCGACGACGACCTTAGAGCAAGAGCTCAATTACAAGCCCGTTACACTTCCATTAGAATTAAATTCAAGCGCATCTTATATCTGTTTCTATTTCTAAAAAGTTGGCGGGGGAAGGAAAAATGTGCTCTTTACGTGACTATATAGAAGAGCAAAGTTTACAAAGAACACAAAGACCCTTCTTTAATTAACAAAACCCTCCTTTTCATACATGCAAATCCCTCTTTTGTACACCAAACCCTAAATCCAAATCCAACCCCAAAATCACCTTCGTATTTCTAGGATTTTGTTTTTACGCATGTATCTCCCATGTCCCGCGTTTTCTTGGCGCAAAAAGTATGCGTGGGGAGTGCTGAAACCCCCTCGTACTTTGCACAAACATCTTTTGTAGTGATCACAAGCCCCTCCATTGAAGGGGTCTTGATACTTATCAAAAAAGAATAAAAACAACCTTGTGTCCATGTCACATAATACCCCTAAAACATTTAAGTTTCATAGATTAAGACCTTGTAACACGGCATGTCTCCAACTCTTGTACGTATGTCTTTGTTGGAGTTCATAGAATGACGGCCAAAGCTTGCTAGAGGGATACTCCCCTCCGTTTCACTGTGGCAGCAACTATCATCAACGACCCACGCATGGAGACTCAAAAGTTTCAAGTCTATGGAAGCCCATTTTTGTTCTTACCTCGCCCTCTCATTCCAGTCCTCAAACAAGGGGGATATTATCTCAAGCTCATGATTTCTCATGACTTTATCACGTTTGAAACTCAAAGTTTGTGCTAAACAAAGTCGAGTTTCATCTTCTGACATGACGGCTTGAATTTATCACGTGCAAGGCCGAGGTGAAGCGCACGTGAAGCACAAGTGAGGTGTCAGGTGAGGCGCAGGTGAGGCACAGGTGAGGCTCAGGCAAGGCACAGGTTAGGCCCAAGTAAGGTGGAGGTGAGGTGCGGGTGAGGCACAGGTATGGCGTAAGTGAGGTGCACGTGGGGCGCGGGTGAGGAGTAGGCGAGGCATAGGTGTGGATGCAGGAGAAGTGCAAGTGAGGTGCAGGTGAGGTACAGGTGGGGCATACGTGGGGCCTAGTTGGGGTGCATGTGGGACGCAGGTGAGGCGCAAGTGAGGTATAGGTGTAGGTGTAGGTGAGGCACAGGTAAGCCTAACATGAGGCGCAAGTGAGGTGTACGTGAGGTGCAAGCGATGCGCATGCAAAGTTCAGGCAAGGCATATGCGTAGGAACATGTGAGATACAGGTGAGGCACAAGTGAGGTGCTTGTGAGGCAGAAGTGAGGTGAAGGTGAAGCACATGTGAGATGCAGGTCAGGCATGAGGGAGGCGCAGGTGAGGCAGACGTGAGGCATAGGTGATTTGCAGGTGAGGCGTAGGTGAGGTGCAGATGAGGCATGGTTGATTGTAAGGTGAGGCATAGGTGAGGCCCAGGTGAGGCACAGATGAGGCACATGTGGGGTACATGTGGCGCACAGGTGGGGTGCAGGTGGGATGGAGGTATGGCGGAGGTGGGACATAGATGGGATTCAGGTGAGGCGAAGGTGAGGCGGAAGTGCGGTACAATTGAGGCACAGGCAAGGCAAAAGTGAGGTGCAAGTGAGCAGAGGTGAGACGCAGGTGAGGTGCAGGTGAGGCGTAGGTAAGGCGCAGGTGAGGGGGGGTTGAGGCGCAGGTGAGTCGCAGGTGAGGCCTTGGTGAGGTGCAGGTGAGCTGCAGGCAATCCGTAGGTGAGGTGCAGGTGAGGCGTAGGTGAGATGCAGGTGAGGCGCAAGTGTGACGCAGGTGAGGTGCAGGCACCATGTGGATTGGACCGCATCACATCGATCCACCAATCCAACAATGGTCCTCAGAAAAGGGTCACGTTATAGTCATGCCTTGCTTCGTACTTGGAGGCATCCACGCTGATGGCAGTGAAGTATAGCTCCACTCCAAGTATCCATGTGTGTGGAGCTGGTCTATCTTTCTTTTATTAGTCAAATGGCTCCGGCTTGAGTGGGCTCGAGAAGCCCACTGCAACTCCAGATGCAGTGACAGCTGCCATTGGTGTTGTCACTAGACGTTTTGTGAGCTCGTTTTTGAGGTACGCATTTTCTTTCTTCAACAGGTCCATCTTGGCGAGCATGTATGCAAGAAAATTGTGCAATGCTGCAGGTGCTATTACTTCACCTTGCACGTCAAAGGCCGCAGCCAACGAGTACGTGCCAGATGAAGACATTTTCCATCCGGTACAGCTTCTTCCTCAACGGGTCCTCCACTTACCCCCTTGTCACCAGAGTGCGTGGTTGGCCTTGAACACAGATCTGCCAAAGAGACAAAATGTGTGCTGGTCTATGCTAACCAAGACAGGTTACCACATAGGTTCTTATGCCCCTGACCCATGGGTGGCTCTGATACCATGTGTAAATCAGGCGCGTTGTGCTAGTCCTAACGGGAGAGTGCAAGCACTAACCGGTGGGAATGACGACCAATGGGAGGCTGGTGCACAAATTCTACTGTACGTGGAAGCGTAGGATCATCTTGGGAGAGCACGGGAACACGTGTGATAAAGTGGAAGTAAAATGTACTTGTTATTCAAGTGTCAACATACAAGGCTACATGTACTTGGTGACACATCCTAGACAATCCAAGGTTGCCGCTCCATATGGGCCAGGGACGAGTGTCGTTGCCTTAACATCACTTAGTTTATCTTCCTATCTTTCCAACACCCTAAGAATCACATCATTTTGTGGAGAAACGACCGAGTTATGGCCGTTTCCGTGAACCACGGCAATCTACCACTAGTCGCACCACTAGCGGCTCTAACGACCACCCAAAGCACCCTTCCTGGAATAACACATCAAAGCACCATTTTGAAGTACCCTTGGCGCTCAATGTTCCTTCATTCATTGACTATCTATGCCCAAAGGTGTGCTTCGGCCTCGTTGGGTCTTTTGATGGTTGAGCCTTGGTCGTTAGGGGTGAATTCCCGTCACCTATTCTCCCCTAGGCTGGTCCACCCTTTGGCCGGGCCTAACATCCTCAATTCTCGATGGATTGACCCCGGTCTTGGGCTGATCTCGCACGATTTTACTTGGAAATTCCATATCTACAATCATACTTCACATTTAAGGAAGCCTTAAGCTATCATTGTTACCGTTGGCCTCGTGAGAAAATAGGATTTGGATAATTGGGGATATCGCCAGCACAATAAGCGTATGCACGTCCAAGTCTCGGAGACCTGATCATTCTTGTTTTTTCATGGATGTAGTCATAGCCATCCTCGAGCAGCTCCATCCACCATGCTTGATGATGATTGAGATTTGGCAGTGACTTGAGGTACTTGAGTGCATAGTGGTCTGTGTGTACCACACACTACCGTGCCTTGAGGTTGCACCTCCATTGCTTCAATGCCTCGACCACCGCAAGAATCTCGTCATGGACTGGATAATTGAGCTTAATCCCTTTCAGTTTAATTGGAGTAGCATGCAATGGGCATCAACTCCTTTCCTTGGTCTTTCTTCATAGTTGCTTCCGTCCATCACCAACACATACTCCTTGCTTGTGTCTGGGTGCACTAACATAGGTGCCTCACACATGGCAGCCTTATCTTCCTCAAAGGCCTGGCCCTCCTTTGAACCCCACGCCCTTTGGAATCCCTTTCTGTGTCATCTTACCTTGCCATCTACCCAATCTACTCAGTTACCTACTCTGGCATGCCCACAGTTGTTGTGACCATAGCATCCTCTTCCCCCCCTCCCTCCTTGCCTTACCCCACTACCAATCACTCATTATGACCATTATACTTTTAGTTTGGCCCTTGCACCACTTCATACCCAAGTAGTCTAGAAACTAACCCGATACTCACCCTCTTCACAGACAAGGAACTGCCCCCATTGAGTTTCCAAATTTCACCCAACACATCATCTCCACACAGAAGGAAGGGCTTGTCCAACCTTGGATTGATTGCGATCAATCAATCTTTGAGTAGGTTTTTACGTGGATGCCTTTGCACGATGCCATAGCCAACTAAGGAAAACAGATTATCCACCCTTGACTCGCTCTATTTTTTTTGGATATCCAGTCACTTCCGACTTCATCGCATTATTGTTTTGCACATGTGACACATGTTGTGAAACCAAAGTTTGCGTTTTTAAAGAGGAAACCTCCCAGGGCCCACTACCCCAGGGCCTGGGAGGAGCCAGAACCTTAAGAAACCCCCCCACCCCTGAATGTTACAAGGGAGGTTTGTTGGAACTAGTTTTCCTTGCTGAATTCAAGAGAGAATTGGGTATGATGCAAAAACACTGGAATTCAACACTCGTGCAACCCAAAAGAAAAATGTGGTAGATTTGGTAGCTAATCAGAAGAGGTATGTCGAAGCACAAATATCATTTTTTTTCAATTGTTTTGTGTGGTTTGGACAGAGATGAGGAAAACCTGTGCTGCACCCTTGAGGACAGCAAAGTCCTCTCTGGCGGAAGTTTCTATTCAAAATAGTGTGCATTATGTGCTTATAAGGCACACAAGTTTAGGTATCCATGGAATGTACGTTCTAAAGATGATGTGGGAGTCCTACCCACTAACCCTCATCACTGAAGGCAGCTTTACTACGGGTTGTAACACTGAGGTTGGAGGATTAGAGTATTACTTCCCTGATGTACATTGGTCCCTAAACTCTACGGGCGGGCATTTCTGTCCTTACACTTGTGGCCCACCGTGCGCAGACCTCAGGAGTTTTATGCGAATCAGCCAAGGGCATTTTGGCCACCTGCCTTGAACTCTGGTGTTTCATTACAGGAGGTTCAAACAACTTCTAACACTTTTCTGTGGTCGGCAAAAGCATCACGACTTGTATCGATGTTTTGATAGTGTTCCGATGACTTATCAACGGTGCTTGAATTTCACAAAACCGTGTCTCAATGTTATTGAAGCCCCTGACTTCTTGGTGGATCTTCTTGAAGTAGCCACTCACAACGTGACCTCGCACGCATCGCTCAGCTCTAGTGCCAAGGATCCAACATATGCCGCGGTGTGATTCTTTTCATTTTACATATGTGCTTGAATCATTTGATAATTCTCATTGAGTTACACTTACTGCTTAACACAATTTGTTTTTTTCCCTAGTCCTTGATTTATCTACTACTCTGAATCTAATCATTGTGAACCACCTATGTTCCCCTAAGCGTAACACGTCGTATTAGAGTACACCGGCGTTGGAGGAGAAGCTGATACATAAACTACCAGACAACAACCTCGCAGGAGTCTTTAGCACATCTCCACCATTAAGAAGATTGCAGACCTTATAACGACAATAGTGAAAAGAGGGGGCATATCTAGAGATGAGGAGTGGTAGCCGTTGAAGACTCTCGAAATGGAGGATCGGTAGAACACGAACACCGATGCTCTTAAAAAAACAGAGAGTAACAGTAGCTTTTGCGGTGAATGGCACGTCACCGACGAACCTGATGGCCAACCCGGTGACAGACCCCTTGGGTTTGGTGTACCTGTCACCTCTATCATTGCCCACCGAGATGACACCTAGTGCGATGGGAGGCACTGGCTGACAAGCTTGCATCAACAAATATTTGTACCACCAATTTGTACCATAGGACTAGAGAGCCTCAACACCCATCTTCTCCAACAACTCAACACCATAATGGAGGAGCTTCGGAATTCATGTGTGGATTAAGCAGTACTCACTGAGAGGAATATTCAACAGTCAACTGAACCCTTGGTTTGACCGGCACTCCTTGAGTCGTTCAATCCTGCCAACTCAAAAGGAGTGATTTTCAGGGTGTGGCTGCAAAATTGGAGATGTACCTCACCGCTGCTGGGGTCAACAACAACAAAAAGAAGATTGACCTCGTAGCGTCAATTTTGCATGGCATGGTTTTAAGTTGGTGGTCCAATCTACAGACCATCCAACGGCAACAGTTGACTAGTGGTCCTGGATCAACGGTTCGTGTGACTGCCCTCACATTGTCGATCACATGCATTCTAACTCTCAAGTAGATAAATCCAAAGTGGCACGACTCCCTCACCCCACCGGAAACCTAGAACGGCTTTGTGCGTAACACAATCACCCGTTTTGGGAAGATGAACGAGAAGTTTGATGTATGGTACATGCTTCAATGCCTGTATCAGCGGTCTAGTGTGACAGAGTATACACAAAGATTTTGCTATGTTATCACCGACAACGACCTTACCCCTCATGAATTCTATTTCTACTACAACAGCCACCTCAAGCAAGATATTGAGCAAGCAATCACCATTTGGAATCCAAGACGGCCTTGCGCTAATGATTACAGCAACCAATTGCAATGACAACACCAACTTCAACGCTTGGATTCAGGAATCCAGTGGCTCGCGATCCCAATGCAATAATTCACATCTTGGGACAGGGAAGTCACAGTCAACAGAAACCTCATCTCTAATAGAGATTAAGGCAATGTATGAACACAATCAACACCTCTATTGGACTTGTGAGAAGCTGGGACACATCTCATGTGGCTGTAGGAAACGATAGAAACATGCCAAAAAAGGGGGAAGTTGTAAAGAAAAAATGAGAAGTAGAGAAACGACAAGAGGCAGGAGTAGACGGCGAAGATCCTATCTAGTTGAAAAAAACATGCAACGACCGATTGCCCATCTGAGCAGCTCACATTGCCTCAGACGACGGTCCCTGAGATCACAAAGTTTGACAAGGAGTATGAGGATGACCAACTGGTGATAGTGCTACGAGTACAACCGAGGGGTTATAAAACTTATAGAACGATATCGGCACTTCTGGACGGAAGATCTTATAACAGTTTTGTAAGCAATGACATGGTTCGTACCCGGGACGAAGGTGCTCAAGGACCACTATGCTCAAGCAGCCACCATCTCCATGAAAATGGAACCCTGTGCACCCCTGAACAACAACAAGAGGGTGCATGGAAATCATGGAAAAAGGCGTGGTTGGCTGCCCATCCGTTAGTGGTGGAGGAGGTAAAGAAATGTCTAGTTCGTGCACGTGATGCCGGTAACCCTCTGAACAGCAAGTCCATCCGCCGTGAGATCCGGCGGATCATCGGTTAGCACACGCCCGACGACCTCGCATCTTTGGGCGGTCGTGCATTTGGGCGGTCGTGGGTTCGTGACCACGAGCATGGGGTGGTCATGGCGTGCGGGGACTACGGCCGCACAAAAGGTGCTGGAGGACTGGGAGCAGAAAGTCAACAGTTTCTTATTGAGAGCAGCGGCACTGGTCAACTTTCACAAACCCCCCCTGTCTTTGTCATCAAGCTTGTCCCAGCCGCCAACCATACGGCGATCCAGCTTGTCCCAGCCGCCGATCACACGTACGCGCCAAAAGGGTTGTCAGGCGTCTCTATCATCGGCGTCGACGACAAGTTCGCTATTACGGTGCTCTTCACATCGGCGTTTGCTGGAGACTTCCTACCACTCCAACTCATCTTTGCGGGGAGGTCCAAACGGTGCCTACCCAAGGGACCGAATGCACGCGAGCTCCCGGACTCTAGCTGGCTGCTGTCTCACACGCCCAACCATTGGGCGAACGGAGAGACCACGATGCAGTGGGTCCGCGGCATCTTGCAGCCCTACTACCTGGCCAAGTGCGCTGCCTACGACCTGGAAGTGGGCAAAGCGCACATGCTGCTGGTCCTCGATGCATGGCATCCACACTGCAGCGCAAGCTTTCATGATTGGCTGCGCACGAACTTCTTGCACATGCACCCTGTGTACATCCTTGCAGGATGCACGCCAAAGGCACATCCTGCTGACGTCGGCATCATCTCGCCACTGAAGAAAAATGTGGAAGACAGCTTCGCGATGTGGGCTAACGATAAAACTAGTGCAAGAGAGCTGCTTGTGCTAGGAATGTTGGTGATAAAAGAGCAGGCATGCAAGTGGTTCATGCTAGCATGGCACAACATTGACACAAACCCCAACATCGTGCGCAACACATGGGCTCGTGCAGGATTCCAACGTGTGTTCCAGCCAGAATTTGAGCGCCTAGCTAACGGCATGTATGGCCACATCATGTATGAGGACGAGGGGGTAGAGGAGGAGGATGAAGTAGTCTTGTGAACCATGTTATGAATTGTCGTGTTTTTTTTTTTTTTCTTTTTCTCTCCCTTGGATGACATCAAACGAAGTACCACGATGAACATTAAATGAAGTACCACGACGCTTGCACTTTCACCAGCGCCGTGGTCGAGCCAGACCTCTTCATGAACAAAAAAGGGTCTGCGATGGACAAAAATGAACTTTCCATGAACTGTGCAACAAATTTTGTGTCATCAAGTGACCAGAGATTTTTTCGACCCTCACACCTTAAACTCGATGATTCCAACCTTGAATGATTTATGTGTTCCTTGAAAATTGTTCTTCGAAATAGCGGTGCAAATTCAACGAAGGAAAAAAACATTAAAATCAAGTTTAAAGATCATAGGGATACGGATGAGCGTGGATTACAGAGTGTAAAACGATTTCAGTTTTCAAGAACCACTACCTTCTTCCGTGATCAGACAAACTTTTTGACCAACTCTACGGGGCCTCAATTCCTTGAAAAATCCACTTACTCAGTGCCTATCATCAGATTTGTACATCTGATAAGGAAATAAAGAAGACAGAATTCTATACCGGATACAAACACTTCGAGTTCATGGTCATGTTGTTTGGACTAACAAACGCCCTTGCAAAATTCATGGCAGAAATGAACAAGAGTTTTTGCATGCAGTTCGATGACTTCCTTGTCATGTATCCAGACGACATCATGGTGAACAGCTATAACCCGGAGGAGCACAATAGAAATCTCCAAAAAGTTTCAAGGTTTGAAAAAATGAGATTTTTTTTTGGAAAACTCTCAAAACATGAATTTGGCCTTCGTTTGACCGAGTTCTAGGGCCACATCATCTAGAACGGAGGGATTACCATGGACCCAAAAATGGTGGAGACAGTTGCAGATTGGCCGATGCCGACCAATGTTCGGAATGTTCACGTTTTTAAGGCTTTTGCAACTACTACCGTGCATTTTCCAACGACCATATCCTAGGTTGAGTGCCTCTCTCTGATCTCACTCATTAAACCACCAAGTGGAATTGGGAGGATAGAAAACAAGAAGCACTGAACTCGTTGAGAAACGCTTTGACCTTCGTGCCAACCTTACAATTGGCAGATCCAATGGTGGAGTACATCACGTCCACTGACGCGTTAGTTTGAGCAATGAGAGTCATTCTCTTCCAAGATAATGGTGATGGAGAGCAACTGGTTTTGTACATGCCGCTAAAGTTGCTTAGTCCAAAACTCAACTACGTGGGACAGGAGAAAGAAATGGTTGCAATCGTACACACATTCAATATATGGCGGTGCTTCTTACAACACCAACAATGCATCGTTCGCAGCAAACATCACGAATTGACACATCTCAAAACTCAGCCAAATCCGAGTCGTCGACAAACTGGATGGATGGAGTCCATCGAGTCCAACTTTGACAACCACATCGAGTTCCAACCCGGAAAAAGAAATCGAAAGGATGCTCAAATTCAGGGACCAAATCTAATGGCCGAGATTAACACGATACTTGTTGAACGAGAACCATACTTGTGAGGTTGTCGGTGATGGGCTACAAGGAGCTCGACAAAGTCGTCACTCACCATCGTCACCGTAGAAGGAATAGCATGATTGTTCTTAAACCAGATCATTCAGCAGCACGGTGTGTCACGTACCATCATCAGCAATAGGGGCGGCCGTTTGACTACCTGTTTTTGGTGCACATTGATGATGCATTACGGTAGTTGGATCTAGCTATCCACGTCGTTCCATCCTCAAACCGATGGGCAGGCGGAGGGGACCAATGAAACACTCGAACAATTTCTTCACAGTTTATGCGAGCCACATGGCACCGGTTAGAGAGCCAAACTGCCAACCGCCAAACTCACATACAACTCCACCACTTCCATAGCATGGGCAATATTTCATTGGAAGTGGTCTAAAAAAACTTCCCGCCACACCGGCATGGTTGTAGAGCCAAAACAACATTCTCACTGTCAACATCCACCACAGGGACTTCTCCAACGTTGGGAAAGAAACGCATCAAACCCCTATGAAGACACAAGCAGCCATGAAGTGAGCGGCCGACCGACGTTGCACCAATGAATTGTTTAGCACTTGCAATCACGTCCTCCTTAGCTTGGCAAACGTAAACCTCCACGGACAAGATTTTGCGAAGCTGAAACCTCAGTGATTGGGACCATTTGAGATCAAGCGAATGCAAAACCCTATCGTCACTCTCCTTTGCCTGCCTGACAGCATGGTGATACACCCTGTCTTCCACATCATTAAGCTCAAGCACTACAGGGACCCCAACAAAAACCTCCCAAGCAGAGTCGTCGCACCTCCACCTCCCATCCAAGTGGACGGGGATATGGAGTACGTGATTGAAGACATCCTTAAGCATTGGCGTCATGGAAAACGACAGAGTGTCTGGTCACAATTACAATTACAACACTATGCACAACTGTGAGCTCTCCGACAACCTCCGCGATGTCGATCATCTGATCAGCAGCTACTACTGTCCCGCCGGCTTACATTTACACGCAGAGACGTCATGGCTAAAATGTCGGGAAGTGTCACCTCCTTGACATACATGAGTCCCTAAACTCCGTGCCTGAACCTCATGGTTTAGGCACATTTGTGGCGCACTGTGCCTGAACCTCATGTTCTTCACGTTGATCAGTCCAGGGAAATTTGGCCACCTGCCCCGACCTCAGGTATTCCGTTCGAGAAGGTTGAGACAAGTTTCAACCACTTTACCCACTGGTCAACAGTAGTATTGCGAACCATGTCAATGTTTCGATATTGTTCGGACGACTTATCAACGGTGCTAGAATTTTGTAAAACCGCGCTTCAATATCTCGATGTCCTCCGACTCCGTAGAGTTTCTCGAAGTAGCCACTCACGGCGTATCCTCTCATGCTTCGCTCGGCTCGAGCGTCGAGGACCCAACATTTGCTGCATTGTTGTTATCATATTGTTTAGTGTATACATGTGCTTGATTTGTTCGACACTTGTTATCGTGATACACTTGCTGCTTCACACAAGCTATCCGTTTGTCCCAAATCCTCGAATCGTCCACTCATCCATGCTTCATCCCCTAAACCACCTATGTTCCGCTCGGCGTAACACAGAGGTGGTTACAAATACGGTGAAAATGCTATTTACCTCCTATTTTGTTACCTGTGATCCCCATGTGCTCGGACCTTGGAACAATATGCTTGATTCACCCCTATCGCGGAACAATAAGCCCCATCCCCCCACCCATTTTCACCATGCTCAAACATCTACGCATGTCGTTGCGTGCGCATGGCCATTTCGGGAATGCGGTCCTCGATCGCGGCCATTCATTGCGACCATCACGATGGAGGGCAGCGGTAGCATTGAGGGGTTGTGGAGGGTGAGAGTTGGACAAAAAAAATGCTGGCCGAAGTCTGTTGGTCGGCACTTCGTCAATCGCTGTCACACCCACCCTCTCTTCACAACCGACCCACTCTTCGCTAATCCTATGTCCGATTTGAGCAAGACCCTCGCAATGGAGGGCGGCGATGGACTATGTGACAGGTGGGTTGCAAAGACGAGGGGGGGGGGGAGGAGGATTCTCGGAGCGCCGAGGATTCCGGCCCTCCGGCCGGAATCCCCAGGGCTCTATGATTGAGGAGGTCAAAACTCCTCATTCGTGTTTGCTTTCATTTTTTGAAACTTTCTACCCATGTTTGAAACAAAATCTGTAAAAAAACCCCAAATTACACCCGGGATTCTAGGGTTCTATATTTGGACGGGCACCCGCTGGGCCTGCTAACGCGAGGTCCAGTAGGTCCCCTTTCAGCGAAGGGGGAGTCTCGGATCCCCAATGCAAACTCCCCCTCACACCACCCCCGAATAACCAAAACCCCATTTATGAAGGGGTTTGTGATTTTTGGGCGAAGAAAAAGTGACATAATAATGTGTACGCCGCATGCCATGTGACATCGACATGTTGTATTTGAACAAACGAAGTGGTTTATCATTCATTTCTAAACCTAAAATGCGTCTCTTTGCAGGAGAGATTTTTTTTTGTCCCATGGTCGTAACCGGTGGGAACGTGAGGGTCACCAAGACACCAAAAGTAGCCCAGGGATTGAACCCGGCCCCCCAAACTATAAAGGGTATAATCTTGGGAGTTTCCACCAAAGGTGGAATTTATTAATGAGTTTTATCTGAAGGTTGGGCCCTTATTTCCATGCGGTGCATACGAAAGGGGTGTGGTATCCTAGGTTTTCCATAAGAGCGAGTTTTTTATTTCTTCCTCTGCCACGAGGGAGCATTTGATGTCCTAGGATTACATGAGTGATATTGTATTGAAGGAGGGTGGGAAAACTGGCGAGTATATGGCTTGTGGGATTTCGATTAGGTTGAGCCCAACTTCATCCCAAATCTGATGGAACAAAGTGGCACGGGTTATTTCCCAAAGCATGTTAGGGGGGGCTTCCCTTGGCCCTAGCAGAAGTTCTACTAAGAAGATGCATAGAAGCTTCCTAGCCACACTCCCGTTGACCAGGCGTCACTGCCTAATCAGACGGTGACGACAATCACAAGTCGTGCACGTAACGGCAGGGGTTTGGCTAGGGGACACAAGGCAAAGTGTCTGAATGCTTCATAAGCATTTTCAGAGAGAGATAACAAATGACAGGTCCATGGCATAAATACCTGCTGCGGCGCACAGCGGGTGTCGCATGCGGCGGTCCAAGAGCTGTCCTAAAACCGGCCCAAAACCACTGTTTTGGCCATAACTCTGTGCACACATGTCAGAATGCTGCGCCGTCTGAACCTAGACGTGCAGAATCTTGAGCCGGACGCTACGACTGGTCACACGCACAAGTCCGGCATCAATCTGTGGAAGGACAATGCAAAACATGCAAATCGGCCTCAAGAGCCTGTCCACCGAGAAAAATCTAGCGTCTGCAGAAAAACTGCAGAGTACCCCAGCAAGCACCCGGGACGTCATGGCAGCCGCCTGGTGGCTGCTGGCGGGTGAATCCACCAACCATCAGTGCTCTGGTGCCAGCTGGGTCTGCATCAGGGATCTGCACGAGCATGGACACGGCCAAGTGGTCACAGTAAGCTGTACACACGGACGGAAACAGCTCACATCACAACACTCCCCCATGACCCGATGGTACGCATGTCCATACGCGTGCAGAACTGACACATGTGCACAACTAGATGTACAACAGTCCATGCTCACACACCCCACTCTCAGCCACTCTCAGGCAAGGGGCGTAGTCCGACAGAACGAATGGCCACCATGAACTTTCCACGCGCAAGCGCCTTGGTCAAGAAGTCAGCCCGCTGCATGTCCGTGCCGACCCAGATGACAGAGATCACCTGTCGCTCCACAAGATCACGCACAAAGTGATTCTCAACAGTAATGTGCTTCGTGCGTGCATGAAACACACCAGAGTTGTCTGCGATGGCAAGAGCACTTTGGTTGTCACAGCGCAGAACAATGCAGGGCACAGACTGACGCAACTCACGAAACAGACACTGCAGCCACACTACATCAGCAGCCCCAGCCCCCAGAGCAACATACTCAGCCTCTGATGAGCTACGTGCGATACAAACCTGCTTGCCACTGCGCCACGACACAGCGGTGCCACCAAGCAGGAATACGTAGCCTGTCCGGCTGCGCCCATCAGGAATCCACGCCCAATCACTGTCTGTGTAGCCGTCGACTACTACCAAACACTATAGTCGAAAGCAGAGTCCGAGGTACGGTGTGGACACCACGTACCGCACCACTCGCACAGCAGCATGAAGGGCTCTCGCCCGAGGACACTGTGAAAACTGTGCAAGGAGGTTGACGACAAAGGTAATGTCGGGTCGTGTGGTAGTGGCCAAGTATATCAAGGAGCCGATCAGGCGCAAGTACAGGGTCACGTCCACTGTCTCCCCCAGGTTTGCGGGATCATCCACCTTCAGAGCATCCTGCCCGTCAGGTGTGATGGGGGTGGAGGCTGTAGGAACTGCACCCAAGAGGTCAGCAAACCGCTCCCCCACAACATGGGCGTAACGTGCCTGGTGTAACAAGAGTGTCCGTCGCTGGCGATCACGCACGATCTCCATCCCGAGAAACACAGCTGCAGGACCAAGGTCCTTCATCCTGTAGGCAACCTGGAGAACTGCCTTGGCCTCCTTCACGGCCTCCATAGAAGGAGACGCAATCAGGAGGTCGTCCACGTAGACCAGGATGGCAGTGAAGCTGTCAGCTGTCCGTCTGAGAAAGAGGGACGGGTCAGCGTCACTCTGTACGTAACCGGCACGTGTCAGTGTACCAGTGATCTCCAAGTTCTAGCACTTGGGTGACTGTTTCAGGCCGTACAAGGCCTTGCGCAAGCGCCAGACCTTGTTACCGACCTCGAACCCAGGTGGCTGGACCATGTAGATCTCCTCCTCTAAGGTGCCATGGAGGAACGCGTTGTTCACGTCCATCTGGTGCAGCTCCCAGTCGTGGTGAGCAACAACCCCGAACAGAGCGCGAGCCGTGGTCATGCGGCCAACCGGTGCAAAGGTGTCAGTGAAATCCACTCCCTCAACCTGCGAGAACCCCTTGGCCGTCAAGCGAGCCTTGTAGCGATCCAGTGTGCCATCAGGCTTCACCTTCTTGCGAAAGACCCACTTGGCCTGTACAGCCCTCCGCCCAGGCGGGAGGTCGACAAGCTCATAGACACCGTGCTCACGGATGGCTCTCAGCTCATCCTCACAAGCAGCACGCCACAGGTCTGCATCGTGCACTAAGAGTGCCTCCTCCAACGTGCCTGGATCAGGCATCATCGAGGGAGCGCTCCGGGTGGCTAAGACACGCGCCTCCGGACTCGGTCTGACCGTGACAAG
>SZWC01003058.1:113095-143667 GCA_023375785.1 Penium margaritaceum
TGTGGGAGCAAACACCAGTCCAAGTCCAGCTGTGTCAAACACATAACGCAGCAGCTTGAGCAATGCCTTGTGATGTGTGCTGCGTGGCTGCTGGCCAAACTGAGCCAAGACATTGACTGCACAAGAGATGTCAGGTCGTGTTGTGGAGGCAAGGTAGGAGAGACTGCCAGCAATCTGTCGGTATAGTGTCGGGTCAGTGTCAGGTCCATAGTCAGTTGTGCGGACGTCCAACAGGTGTGCATAGACATCAGGGCTCATGGGGGACTGTTGTGCTGGGAGATGGTGTACGAGATGGTTTAAACGGGAAGTGAGATGTGCAATGAATCGTCCTTGATGCAAAGTAAGTGTCCGTGCCTTTCTGTTCCTGACGATGGTCATGCCAAGGAAACTCTGTGCCTCACCCAAATCTGTCATGCGATAATGTACTTTGAGGAGTGCTTTGGTGTGTGCAATGAGGGTGAGTGAGGGGGACAGAATGAGTAGATCATCCACATACACCAACAGAGCGTTTGGCACATTGTCCGCCCACCGCAAGAAGAGAGACGGATCGCAAAGACTCTGTGTGAACCCGCCACTCTCCAGAGTGCGTCGAATCTCCTTATTCCAACATCGTGGCGCTTGCTTCAGGCCATACAGAGCTTTCAACAAGAGCCATACCCGGTCTGTCCCATCCTCAAATCCTTCCGGTTGCTTCACGTACAATTCCTCCTCCAGAAGACCATTGAGGAATGCGTCCTTAACGTCCATCTGATGGATTTCCCAGTCCTCACAAGCCGCTACAGCCAACAGCACACGGCTGGAGCTGTACTTGTCAACAGGCACGTAGGTGTCTGTGAAATCCTGCCCCGGTATCTGGTGGAACCCCTTAGCTACCAGTCGGGCTTTGTACTTCTCAATGATACCCTTCAGATTGCGTTTCAGTTTGAACACCCATTTGACGTCTATGGCTTTCCGCCCTGGAGGCAGGGGCACCAGCTGGTACACTCCATGGTCTAGTAGAGTGTTCAGTTCAGCACTCATGGCGTTCTCCCAAGCCGGCGCATCAGGCCGTCCCCTCGCCTCCTTGAGTGTCAGTGGTTCTGTCTGTGAGGTGTCGTCGTTGTTGACACCGACGGTGTGATAGAACTGTCTGAAATCGACGCGTGGCAGGGTACGCAGAGACCGCCTTGTTGGTTCAGGCGAGGGTGTGGAAGTAACCTCGGCATCCAGGTGTGTGCCTGTGGGATTTAGTCCCGGTGGGGGGGACGATGCACCGGAGCTTATGCTGGCAAGATCTGTGGGTGTGAGCAGATCTCGAGGCACAGGTGAGCTGGTGTCAGCTCCAGGAGCCATCCGTTTGCTGGACCCTTGTGACGGGCTGGAAACAAACACGGTAACACTGACATATGTTGGATAGTGTTCAGGGGCAGGCATGGATGGAGCATTCCTCAGCGTGCGGAACTCCTTGTAGGGCAAGTGCTCCAAAAAGGAAGCATCGCGACTTTCCATGAAGGAGTGGTTTATGGGATCCCAAAACCGCCACACTTTCGATGCATGAGAGACCCCCACAAAGACACACCACCGTCCACGTGGGCTGAGCTTGTTCTCACGTTGTGGGTGTGGGAACCAGACACATGCCATCGTTCCCCACACTCGAGCTGGTCGTAAATCGGCCTTTTCCTTGAACCAGCATTACCATGGTGTCACTGTTTAAGGCAGTGAGCCTTGGGGTACACGATTCCACACCCAGGTGACGTATTTGACTGCTTCTTCCCACAAACTGTATGGCAGACCTGATTCTGTGAGCAGTGTGCGTAGCGCATCACCCAGTGTTCGGTGCCACCGTTCTGCCACACCGTTTTGTTGTGGTGTGTATGGGGCGGTGGTCTGATGTTCGATACCTTTAGCCTTAAGCTCAGCAGTCAGGGATCCAAAGAATTCCCCTCCTCTGTCCGTTCGCAGTGTTAAGAGTTTGCATCATGTTTGCAGCTCAGCGAGGGCTATCCACTCAGCGATAGCCCTCTGGGCATCTCCCTTTGTTCTCAACAGAAAAGCCCACCTAAAACAACTGTAGTCATCTGTGAGCGTCAAGACATACAGAGGCCCGTATTGGAGAGAGGGCACGGGCATAGGTCCAGTGAGATCCGCATGAACCAATGTAAGTGGGGAAGTGGATTCCTTTAAGGACTTAGGAAAGGTCTGTCGATGTGCCTTCCCCTCATGACATTCTAGACAAGTGTCTTCTCATGAGCACAATCCGTGGGCAAGTGCAGGAACATGCTTCAACATGTCTGTGACAGAATCAGTGTGGATGTGTGCCAACCGGCGATGGATGAGGTCCGTGTGCTTTGCATCCGTGGCTGTCACAGTGTGCACTTGTGGTCGAGATGAATGTGTGTGCACAAGAGGAAAGAGTGTAAGATCGTAGAGCATGTCAATGTGTAATGGCCCGTCAACCAGCAGGGCACCAGCAGCATCAAAGAGCATGCATCGTTGCTTTTGCGTTATAGTGGATACTTTTGCCTGCTTGTCTAGCTGCCCCCCGGACAACAGATAGACTTTTAGCCGAGGTACATAAAGCACACCAGTCAGCCATGACACCCCCCCCCCCCCCGGTGCCTGTAGAGCAATAGTGCCCACCCCTTCAACCTTTAAGACCTCGCCTGACCCAGTCTTCACCCCATCCACATCATGCACGACATGCAAGGCAACAAACAGCTGGCGATGCGGAGACATATGATGCGACGCAGCAGTGTCAAACAACCATTCAAACAACCATTTGATGCATGGGAAGTGCATGGCTCGTGGTGTGCCCTAGCCGCTGACCTGGCGGCTGTGGCATGGAGGTTGCCTCAGGTAGCTGGGTCTCCATGGGAACTGCCCAGCCGAACCCGGGTGGAGGCGCCAGGGGCTGCTGAGACTCAAGTGTCTCTGCGTAGACACGTTACGCCCACGCCGGTACGGGCGTGGGGGCGCTTAAGTTCTACGGCACGTAGTAGGGGCCCTGGTGCGCAGATAGTCCAGCCACGGGCGTGGACAGCGGCAGCTGCTGCTGTGGCGGGCCAAAGGTAGCACCACAAAATGGCCCTGAAGGTTGGTTGGACAAGCTGGGTCCCTGCAGGTTTGGCCCTAACCAGCTGGCCACTGGGTATGCAGGATGTGACTGCTGCGTATGCTGCCACTAACGCTGCTGCGGTTGTGGCTGTTGCCACTGCCGCTGCTGAGGAGCCTGTTGCTGCTGCTGCTGTTCCATTTCCATCATCTGCCGCTACAGTGTGGGACATCGGCGCCAAAAGTGCCCCACCTGGTTGCAGAAGCTACACCTTTGTCCTCCACGACCGCGCCCACGGCCGCCACCACCACCGCCTGAGTTGCCTCGCCCTCCTGCACCACTGCTCCCGGTCTGTGTGTATGTCACGTGTACAGCGACAGCAGCACCCGCTGAGGTACCCTTGTGCACGTATGCTGTTGGGGATGTGCCCGCTGCATCACGGGCCTCGCCTTTGAGGATGTCCTCGTAGTTGCGCAGCAGTGCGAAGATGATAGAGAGATCTATCTTCTCGATCTCTTCCACTGGATGGCGACGGAAGACCTCACGTCTGAATTCCTTGTACTACTCTCCCAGATGCAGCAATACAACATCCAGCCATTCAAGGATAGAGCAAGCTGCGCCAAGCCCCAGAAGGCGGCGCCGAATGTCCATCGCCTCATCCCAATATTCTGCAACTGGTGCTCCTGGTTTTGGAAAGAGGTGATGCAGCTTGTCACGCAAGGTCACGACGAGAGTCATGCCTTGCTCCTCTTGGCGGGTTGTGAGGTGCTTCCAAGCCTCGTAAGGGCGCGGATCTCCAGTGCAAGGGTCGATCGGATCCGCACCCTTGCCCCCAAAGCGGTACTCGCGCAGTGTATATGCCTGAGAGTCAGGAAGAGTACGACGTAGTGCATTGAAGGCACGCAACAGGATGTGTGCCTCTGCGGTGTCTGGGGTGGGGATAAGGTAGCATGCTTTGAGATTGTGCTCGGCGGCCCAATCCAGGAAGAGATCCTTCCACGCAAGGAAGTCTCTAGTTCCTAGTGGTGGAGGGGAAAGATCCTTGTGCCCCAACCCCAGTTGCGCCATGGCTGTCGCCGTTAGGGTGACGGACGGCGAATTGCCGGCCGGCACGTCACCGATGTGGCCGCCCTCTACTTCGCTCATCCTTACTCTGTCAAGGGTTCCTGCTCACCTTACCTCCTCTCTGCTGTGCGGGGACTCGGGTGTGTGGCTGTCAGCAGTGCAGTGGAGGGCCAACAAAATTCCGGCAGCAATTTGCCGGGCCCAGTTTTCGGATGAGAGCCGTTCGCTCTGGGAGTGCGCCTTAGACTGCGTCTGGGACCCTGCAGCCAACCCCCCCGACCCGTCCCTGCCCTTGCTCAGCCCCAACCTGGTTGCCACGCACTGTTTGGGTTGTCTTGGGACAGGTATGAAGTGGTGGTGCCGTCGTGGGGCCCCCAATCCCGTCGCGGCGTCTCCCTTGCCTAGGCGACGGCCTAGGCACCCTGGCGGAGATGCCCTAGGGCTCCCAAGAGCCCTGGATGCAGTGGCCGCAGTGGCGGTGGCCTCCTGCGCCCTCTTTGGTCGGCCACGCTCACGGTCCGACCCCTTTTTTGGCGACTACAGCACCGTTCGGCCGCCGACAGGCCCGCGCAAGGGCTCTGATACCATGAGAGAGGAAAAATGAACCATTTGGAGCCAGCCCCATGGCGTTTGGTGAAGTATGGTGCAAGTTAGAGTTCAAAGTACGTGGCAGCCTAGTTGTTTTTCCTAGCAAGAGCCCGTAGAGCTCTTACGGGTGAGACTCGCTAGCCGAATCCCACCCATCGGCCGGCGAGCGAAGCTCGCCGGCCCAAAAGCGAAGCGAGGGTGAAGCCCTCGCTTGACCCTCGAAAGAGGGATCCTAAACTCGGGTGACCCAAATCAGGGTCCGAGACAAAACCCAGTCAACGAGCCTACATTAGTCCAGGAAACATCCAGTAAACGACCTAATCTAGGTATCCTAAGGTGGTTAGCATTGCATGTAAGATTTAGCATCTAGTCTCTCTAGGCTGCATCGGGCCATGCGGCCAGGGCAGAGGTGACCACATTAGGGCGCGAAGCCCTGAGGCCATGAGAGCAACCCCCGGAATGTCACGCTCATGGTACGTCACCTCCACTCTCTGAGCCAGCATGCCCTGCGCACTCACGGACACACCAATGGAGAGATATATACACAGGGATTAACATACAATGCCTGTGCCTTGCGTCTACAACGCCGGCGCATGTGCCGACAATGCTCGCTCCTGCGCCTAAATCACCCATTCCCTGCAACGCCTACGCCTTGCACCTCAAAACCTGTGCCTGCGCCTACAACGCTCGTGCATGCACGTACAACGCATGCGCCTGTGCCTAAAACGCTCAGTTTTGAGCCTATAATGCCCGCGCCTGCACCTACAATGCCAACGCTTCCGCCTACAAGGCACGCGCTTGTGCCTAGTATGCCCACACGTGTGCTTTCAACACCCTCGCCTGCCCTTTCAACGCCTTTGCGTGCACCTACAATGCCTCTGCTTGCACCAACAACACCCGTGCCTACACCTACAATGCCCACACTTGCACCTACAACATCCGTGCTTCAGCCTACAAGACACGCGCCTGTGCCTACAGCATCCACACCTGCGTGCACAACGCTATCGCTTATGCCTGCACCTACAATATCCATGCCTGCACCTATAATGCCCGCGGCTGCGCCTACAATGCACGCCCCTACGCCTACAATGCTTGCGCCAGTGCCTACAATGACCGCGCCTGCCCCTACAATGCCCGAGCCTGCGCCTACAATGCCCGTGCCTGCGCTTACACAATTGTGCCTGTGCCTATACCACCCGCGCCTCTACACACAACGCACGTCCCTGTGCATACAATGCACACATCTACGCCTAAAATGCCCACGCCTTTGCCCACAACGTCCATGCCTGCACCTACAACAACCGGAAAACATGCCTACATTGCTTGCATATGCGTCTACAACGCCCGCGCCTGCACCTACAGTGCCCGCGTTTGCCCCTACAACTCTTGCATCTTCTACCTACAATGCCCGCGCTTTCGCCTACAATGCCCGCACATATGCCTTCAACGCACACGCCTACACCTTCAACACCCACACGTGCATCTACAACCTCCGCACCTATGCCTACAATGTCCATTCTTGCGCCTACAACACTCATGCCTACACCTAGAACATCCACGCCTGAACCCACAACACCCGTGCCTGCCCCTGCAACACCTACGCCTGCACCTATAACGCCCGCGCCTCCGCCGTAAATGCTTGCATCTCCGTGTGCAACGCCCATGCTTGTGCCTAGAATGATTGCACCTACGCATACAATGCCGGCACATGTGCCTACAACGCTCATGCCTCCGCCTACAACCCCCTTTACTGCGCCTACAACCCTCGCGCCTCCACCTACAAAGACCGTGCCTGTGCCTACAACACCCGCGCCTGCACCTACAATGCCTGCACCGTGCGGCTGTAACGCTAGCACCTGTACCTACAACTCCCGGGCTTGTGCCTACACCATCCATGTTTGTACCTTTAGCACAAATGCTTGTGCTTTCAATGCCCACGCATACACCTACAATGCATGCGCCTTTGCCTGCAATGCCCGCGCTTGCACCTATAACGCCCGCATCTGTGCCTACACTGCCCGCTCTTGCTCCTACATCGCTTGTGTCTGTGCCTACAATGTCCACACCTGTGCCTACAATGCCTACGCCTATGCCTACAACGCCCATGCCTTGCGCCAACAACGCTCGTGCCTACACCTACATCGCTCGTGCCTGTGCTTACAATGCTTGTGCTTGCGCCCACAATGCCTGCAAATACGCTGACATTGCCCGCGCCTCAGCCTACAACACCCGCGTCTACATCGACAATGCACGCATCCGTGCCTACAACGCCTACTCCTTCTCCTACAATACTCACGCATGCACCTACAACGCCCGCGCCTTGTGCCTCAATACCAGCACCTGTGCCTACAACGTCCATTCCTACACCTAGAGCAGCTGCACCTGCACCTACAATGTCAAGGTCTACGCCTACAACTCCCGCATCTGTGCCTACATCACCCGCGCCTATGCCTAGAACGCCCGCGCCTGTGCCTGTGTCCAAAACGCACACGTCCGTGCCTACAATGCCTGCGCTTGTACCTACAATGCCTGCACCTGTGCTTACAACACCCACGCCTACACCTATAACATCCATACCTGCACCTACAATGACCGCACCTACACCTACACCTACAATGCCCGCATATGCACCTACAACACGTGTGCTTGTACCTACAATGTCTGTGCCTGCATCTACAATGTCCACCTCTGCCTACAATGCCCACGCTTGTGCGTACAAAACCCCACCTACAAGTATAGCGCTCGTGCTTGCGCCTACAACGCACGTGCCTGCACCTATGATGCCCGCGCGTGTGCTTAGAACGCTCACCTCTTTGCCTATAACGTCCGCGGCTACATCCAAAACCCTTGCGCCTCGGCCTACAAGGCCTGTGACTGTGCCTACAATGCCCGCACCTATGCCTACAATGTCCGCGCTTGCGCCTAAAGTTTCGGTGCATACACCTACAACGCCCATGTTTGTGCCTACAACTCGCGCGCATGTGGTTACAAGGCCTGCGGCTGTGCCTAGAACACCCGTGCTGTGCCTACAATGTCTGTGGTTGCGCCTACAACACCCGTGCCTGCGCCTACAATGCCGGCTCCTACACTTACAACACCCGTGCCTGCACCTACAATGCCCGCGGAAGTGCCTTTAACGGCCGCGCCTCCGCCTAAAATGCCCGGGCCTCCGTCTACAACTCGTGCATCTACGAATTCAATGCCCGCGCTTGCACCTACAACGCCCACATTTGCGCCAACTCACGCGCATGTGCCTATAATTGACATGTATGCGCCTACAATGCTCATGCATGTGCATACAACGCACAGCATGCGCCTATAACACCCGTTCCTACGCCTACAATGCCCGCGTCTGCCTACACTTATAACACCCATGCCTGCACTTATAACACTTGCGCCTATTCCTAGAACGCACGTGCCTACGCCTACAACTCTTGTGCCTGCGCCTACAAAGCCCGTGTCTGCACTGCTACCCACATGTCTGCACTAAAAAAACCCGCGTCTACGCCTACAACGCGTGCGACTATGCCTTTAACACCTGTACCTACGCCTACAATGCGGGTGCGTGTGCTCACAACGTACGCGCCTGGACCTACAATGCCTGTCCGTGCGCCTACAACATCCGTGCATATACTTACAAAGCCAGCACCTGCGCTTACAACACCCGCATCTGTGCCTAAAACATTCGCGGAATTGCCTATAACTCATGTGCCTGTGCCTACGCCTCTATCTACAATGCGTACGCCTGCGCCAACAATGCTTGACCCTATGTCTACAATGCCCGCGTCTCTACCTACAACACCCGTGCCTCCGCATACAATGCCCACGCTTGTCTACAACGTCCGCGCCTGCGCCTACAAAGGTGGGCTTGCAATTACAACGCATGCGCAAGCACCTACAATTCCCAGGCTCGTCCGTACAATGGCCACATCTGCACATTTAACGCCCGTACCTTGGCTTACAATATCCACTCATGCACCTCCAACGCATGTGTCTGCGTCTACAATGCCCGCGCTTGCGCCTACAATGCCCATCCCTGCGTCTACAATGCCGGTGCCTGTGCCTACAATGCCCACGTTTGTACCTACAACGCCTGCTCCTCCTCCTACAACACTTGCATTTGTCTTGCAATGCCCATTTCTGGGCCTGAAACGCGCGTCCTTATGCCTAAAACAACCGCGCCTGTGCCTACCACACCCATGCCTACACATGCAATACCCGCGCCTTGTGCCTGTATCGCATGCACTTGCGCTTACAATGCCCGTGCCGATGCCTACAGTGCCTGCGCCTGAGCCTGCAGCGTCCGTGATTCTTCTTTAAATGCATGTGGATATGCCTACAACGCTCGCGCTTGCACCTACAACGCATGTGCCTGCGCCTACAAATCCCATGCTTGCGCCTGTAATGCCTGTGACTACACCTACAAGGCATACGCTTGCACCTACAACGCTCGCGCCTGCACCTACAATGCCCGCGCCTGTGCCTACAACACCCGCACCTGTGCTTACAACTCCCTCGCCTACGCCTACAATGCCCGTGCCTCGCGCAAACAACGTCCGTGCTTGCCCCTTCAGTCCACATGCCAATGTCTACAATGTACGCGCCAGTGTTTACAGTGCTTGCACGTGCACCTAGAACACCCGCGCCTGCACCTACAACGCCCATGCTTGCACCTACAACGCCTACACTTGCACCTACAACGCCCACACCTGCACCTACAGCATCCAAGAATGCACTTACAACACATGCGCTTGCACTTACAACGTCCGTATATGCGCCTACAAACCCGCGCCTCCACCTGCAATTCTTGTGTCTCCGCGTACGACAACCACACATGCACCTACAATGCCAACACTTGCGCCTACAATGCCGGTTCCCTTTACAATACACACGCCTATGCTTATAATGCCTACGCATGCGCCCACAACGCTTGCGTCCCTGCCTAAAAAACACGTTCTTGCACCTACAACCCTCGCACCATCCCTTGCAAGGCCCACGCCTGCACCTACAATGTCTGTGTCTAGGCCTAGGACTCTCTTGCCTTTGACTACGATGCCCGTGCCTGAAGCTACAACGCCCGCGCTTTGTGCCTACAATGCTCGGGCCTGCGCCTACAACGCCCGCTCCTGTGCCTACAATGCCCGCGATTGCACCTGCAATGCTCGTGATTGCGCCTGCAATGCTTGCGGTTGTGCCTACAATTCCTGTGCCTGCGCCTACAACATCTGGACTAGCACCTTTAACACCCGTTCCTGCGCCTACAACACCCGTGCCTGCGCCTACAACGCCTGCACCTGCGCATACACAACCGTGCCCACACATAAAACGCCTACGCCTGTCCTTACACTACACGTACCTATGCTTCCAATGCCCGTGCCTGCGCCTCCAATGCCCGTGTCTGCACCTACAATGCCCGAGCATGTGCCTACAATTCTCGCACCTGCGCCTTCAACGTCTACGCTTGCACCTATAACGCCCTCTTCTGTTCCAACAACGTCCACTTCTGGGCTTGCAACGCCCGCACCTACACCTACAATGCCTGCGCCTGTACCTACAATGCCCATGGCTTGCGCCTACAACGCACGCGACTATGTCTACAACGCTTGTGCCTGCCCCTACCATGTACATGCCTGTGCCTACAATGCCCACGTATGGACGTACAACTCAGGTGCCTGTGCCTACAATGCCCACGTATGGACATACAACTCAGGTGCCTGTGCCTACAATGCCCACGTATGGACATACAACTCAGGTGCCTGCGCCTACAATGCCCGCGCCTCCACCGACAAAGCCTGATCCTTGCCCCTACAACTTTCCGTGCCTATGCCTATATCGCCTGTACTTCCACCTTCAACGACCGCGCCTTTGCCTACAACGCCCACACCTGTGCCTCCAACGCCCAAGCCTGCACCTACAATGCCTGCAATTGTACCTAAAACACATGCGCCAGTGTTTACAACAATCGCGCCTACGCCTACAACGCCTGTACAAGCACCTACGATGCCTTTCCTTTGCCTGGAACACATTTTTCTACACCTACAATGCCCGCGCCTATGCCCATAAAGCCTGTGCCTACGCTTACAATTGCCACGCTTGCGCCTACAACGGTCGCGTATGCACCCACAACACCCGTGCCTGCGCCTATAATGCACGCGCTAGTGCCTACAACACAAGCGCTTGCACGTACCATGTTTGTGCTTGTGCCTACAATGCCCGTGCCTATGCATGCAATGCCTGCGCATGCGCTTACAATGCCCACGCCTGTGCCTACAATGTCTACGCCTTGTACCTACAATGCGCGTGCATGCGCCTGCAACACCCTCATCTATGCCTAAAATGCCTGCGCCTACATGTACGACGTCCACGCCTGCGCCTACAATGCCCGCACCTCTGACTTCAATGCCCACGTCTGCACCTACAATGCATGCATGTGCACCTACAACGCGCGGCTTGTGCCTACAACACTCGTGCCTGCACATAAAACATCAGTGCCTTGCGCCTACTAATGCCCGTGCCTACGCCTACGACGCTTGCTCATGTGCCTACAATGCACTCGCATATACCTAGAACGCTCGTGCCTGCGCCTAAAACGCCCGTGCCCGCGCCTACAATGTCCTTGCCTGCACCTACAACGCCTGCGCCTACATCTTCAATGTCCATGCCTGCACCTATAATGTTCGTGTTTGTGCCAACAACACCCACACCTGTGCCTATAATAGCCATGCGTGCGATTACAACGCCCACGCCTGCACCTTCAACGCCCGCGCCTGTTCTACAGTGCCGCTTGCACCTTCCATGCCCGCGCCTGCGCCTATAACACCCATGCCTGCACCTACAACGACCGCGCTTGCACCTACAATGCCTGTGCCTATGCCTACAACACCCATGCCTGCACCGACAATTCCGGCGCCTGGGCTTACAACACCATCGCCTCCGCCTAGAACGCCCGTGCCTATGCCTACAACGCCCACACTTTTGCCTACAACAGCCGTGTCTGTGCCTACAACATCAGTGCGCGTGATTACAATGCCAATACCTGCACCTACAACACATGTGCCTTGTACCTACAACACCTGCGCCTGCGTCTAGAACACCCGTGCGTCTGAAGCTACAAAGCCCATGCCTGCGCCTATAAGGCCTTCACTTGCATCTACAACAATGGTACATGCGCCTACAATGCCATGAGTTTGTGCCTATAATGCATATTCATGCACCTACAACGCCCACGCCTTCACCTACAATGCCCGTGCCTGCATCTACAATGCCTGCTCTTGCGCCTACACACCCGCGCATGCGCCTACAATGCCTACACCTGCGCATACACAACCGCACCAATGCCTACAACCCCCGAACCTCCAACTATATCACACACAATTGCACCTACAGTTCCTGCACCTGTGTCGACAATGTTCGTGCCTACGCTTACAACGTCCGCGCCTATCCCTACAACGTCCATGCTTGCGCCTTCCAACGACTGTGCCTGCGCATACAACACCCGCTTGTGGGCCTTCAGTGCCCACGTCTAGGCTTACAACACCTGTGCCTGCACCTACAAGGCTTGTGCCTGTGCTTACAACACCCGCGCCTTGTGCCTACAACGCTCGCACCTGCACCTACAGTGCGCACATTTATGTCTAAAACGCATGCACCTGGGCCTACAACATCCCACCTGCACCCACAACAGCGGTTGCGCCTACAACTTGTGCACCTATGCCTACAACACCCACGCCTGATTCTATAATACCCGAACCTTGCGCCTACAACGTTCTGCGCCTGCGCCTACAACGCCCGTGCCTGCGCCTACAATACCCTTGCCTACGCCTACAATGTCTGTGCTTGTGCCTACAACGCTGGAGCCTACGCCTAAAACACCCAAGATTGCACCTATAATGCCTGCGCCTGCACCTACAGTGCATGCGCATGTGCCTACAATGTCAATGCCCGCACCTATAACCCCCGTGCCAGTGCCGATAACGTCCACGCCTGCACCTACAACATCCATGCATACGTCTACAACACCCAGCCTATGCCTATAATGCATTCTCCTATGCCTACAACGCCCATGCCTGTGCCTACAAAGCCTGTACCTGAGCCTACAACACTTGCGCCTGTGCCTACAACGCCTGCTTCCATACCTACAAGGTCGCACATGTACCTACAATGCCCGGGCTTGTGCTAACTAGGCTCGAGCCTGCGCCCACAGGTCCTGAGCGTATACCTACAATGCATGCTCCTACATCTACAATGGCTAAACCTATGCCTACAAAGCCCGCGCCTATGCCTATAATGCTCGCGCCTGTGCATATAACACTTGTGTCTACAACACATGTGTCTGCAGCTACAATTCTCTCGCCGGTGCCTATAATGTCCGTGCTTGCACCTGCAATGCCCGTGCCTGCACGTACAGTGCTTGCATCTACACCTACAATGCCCATGACTATGCCTACAATCCCCGTCCCTTTTCCTACAACGCCTACTCTTGCGCCTACAACACCCGCACCTGTGTCTACAACACCTGTGCCTCCACCTACAACGCTAGTGTCTGTGCCTGCAACGCACAGGCTATGCCTCAAATGCCCGCTCCTTCACATACAACACATGCGCATGCGCCTACAATGTATGTACCTTGCACCTACAACGCCCATGCTTGTGCATACAATGCCCACGCCTATGCCTAGAATGCATGTGCCTGTGCCTACATGTCCCGTTCTTGTGCCTACAACGCCCGTACATGCATGTACAATGCCCATTCTTGCACATAAATCGCTCACGCATGAACCTACACTGCCCGCGCGTGCACCTACAACACCGACGCCTGCGTCTACAACACCTGCGCCTACGCCTATAATGCCCGTTGGTGCGTCCTTATGCCCGCGCCTACCCCTACAACGCCCGTGCTTGTGCCTACAACACCCATGCCTGCACCTACAATGCTGGTGCCTGCACGTACAACGCCCGTGCTTGCGCCTACAATGCATGTACCTACGCCTACACCGCTCATGCCTCCATGTATAATGTACGCACCTACACCTACAATGCTTGTGCTTGGACGTACAACGTCGGCACCTGCGTGTACAATACCCACGCCTACACGTATAGCACCAACGCATACGCCTAAAATGCACGGCTTGTGCCTACAACACATGCGCTTGTGCCTAAAATTCCCACACCTATGCCTACAATGGCTGCGCCTGTGCATAAAATGCACGTGCCTGCGCATACAATGCCTGCATCTACACCTACAACACCCGCACCAGCGCTTATAACGCCCGCTCATGTGCCTATAACGCATGGGCCTGCACCTACAATGCCCACGCTTGTACCTACAATGCCTGCACCCGTCTCACATTACCGGTGCTTGTGCCTACAACACTCGCGTCTACGCCTACAACGCCCATGCGTGTGCCTACAACGCCCACGCTTGTGCCTACAACGCCCACTCTTGGACATATAACATGCTCACCTTGTGCCTACAACGCATGTGACTATGCCCTCAACGCTTGCGCCTACACCTACAATGCCTATGCCGCCGCCTACAACGCCTGTGCCTGCGCCTACAATGCACATGCACACGCCTACAGCACACGTGTCTACGCCCACAACACCCGTGCTTACACCTACAAGACAGCGCTTGTGGCTACAACACTCACGCCTACACCTACAACGCATGCTCTTGCACATACAATGCTCGTGCCTGTACCTACGGATCCCGCACCTTTGTTTAAAACGATCTCGCCTGCACCTACAACGCCCGTGTCTGCACTAGCAATGCCCGCGCATGTATACACAATGCCCGTGCTTACGCATGGAATGCCCATGCTTACACATGCAATGCCCGTGCCTGTGCCTACAACACTTGTATCTGTGCCTACAGCGCCCATGGATGCGCCTACAACTCCCGCGCCTGTGCCTACAATGCCTGCGCCTTGCACCTTAAATGCCCGTACCTGCGCCTACAACGCCCGCACCTGTACCAAGAACGCCCACACTTGTGCCTACAGTACCCATGCCTGTGACTAAGAGGCCAGTGCCTCTGCCTACAACACCGCGTGTGTGCTTACAATGCACGCAATGTGCCTAAAATGCTTGTACTTGTGTCTACAACAACCACGCCTATGCCTATAACGCCCGCATCTTGCACCTTTAACACAAGCACCTATGCTTGCACCTATAATGCACGTGCCTGCGCCTACAACACCTGTGCCTGTACCTATAATGCCCAAGCCTACGCCTACTACGTACACACCTATGCCTACAACTCCTGTGCTTGTGCTTACAACACATGTTCTACACCAACAACGCCCGCGCCTGCACCTGCAACGCCTGCATCTGCACCTACAACGCCCGTGCTTGCACCTACCACACCCTCACCTCCACCTACAATGTTTGCGCCTTGAGCCTACAATCCCGCGCCTGCGCCTTTACCTATAATGTCTGCGCCTGCGCCTACAACACCCACGCCTGCACCTTAAATGTATGTGCCTTCACCTACAATTCCTACTCCTGTGCCTACAACGTTCGTGCCTACGCCTACAATACACGTGCCTATGCCTTCTACTCCCGTGCCTGTGCCTATAGCTCCCGTGCCTTCTCTTTCAACACCCGCGTGTGCACCTACAATGCCCACCCCTGTACCTACAACGTCCCCGCCTATTCCTACAATGCCTGCACCTTCGCCTACAGCGCCTATGCCTACACCTACAATGCCCGTGCCAGCGCCTTCAAATCACGTGCTTGTGGCTAGAACGCCCATGCCTACACCTACAACGCCCGCGCCTATGCCTTCAATGCCCATGCATGCGCCTACAATACCAATGCTTGCACCTACAATGCCCGTGCCAGTGCCTACAATGCCCGCATCTGAGCCTCGGATGCTCTCACCTGCGCCTAAGGCGCCCATGCCTACACGTAGAACACCCGCTTCCACGCCAAAAACACCAATACTTGCGTCTATAGCTCTCGTACTTGAAGCTACAACGCCCGCGCCTATGCCTGTAATGCATGCTTTTGCGTCCACAATGCCGGTGCCTGCACCTAAAATAGCCTGTATCTGCACCTACAAAGCCCGTGCTTGCACCTACAACGCCCGTGCCTACGCCTACCATGCCTATGCTTAGACCTACAACGCCTACCCAAGCGCCTACAACGCCCGTGCCTACACCTTCACTGTCCGCGCTTGCACCTACAATGCCTACGCCTGCACATACACAACTGCATCAATGCCTACAACGCCCGTGCCTCCAATGACAACACATGTGCCTACACCTACAACGGTTGGGCCTCTGCCTACAACGCACACGCTTGTGCCTGCCAACGACATGCTTCCGCCTACAATGTCCGTGTGTGGGCCTACAACGCCCATGTATAAGTCTACAACACTCGCACCTGCGCCAACAAAGCCTGTTTCTGTGCCTAAAACACCCCTGCCTTACACCTACAATGCCCGCACCTTTGCCTACAGTGCACACACCAACGCCTATAACGCATGTGCCTGCGCCTACAACATCCTCGCCTGTGCCTGCAAGCCTGCATATGCGCCTATAACTCTCACACTTGTGCCTACAACGCTCACCCGTGTACCTAGAAAAGTCGAGCCTTGCGCCTACAACATTCCGCGCCTGCATCTACAATGTCCATACCAGTGCCTATAATGACCTTGCCTGTGTCTACAACGCCCGCGCATGCGCCTACAACGCCGATGCCTGTGCCTACAACGCCTGAGCTTGCACCCACAATGCCTGCGCCTATGCCTACAGCGCTTGCACCTCTGCCTACAATGCCCATGCATGCACCTCCAACGCTTGTGCCAGTGCCTACAATACCCATGCATGTGCCTGCAACGCCTGCGCATGCGCCTATAATGCCCAGCCTGTGCCTAAAGTGCATGCTCCTACGCCTACAACGCCCACACCTGCACCTACAAAGCCCACGCCTGCACCTACAATGCTTGCACCCGCACCTACAATGCTTGCTTCTACACCTACAATGCCACACCTATACCTACAATGCCCGCGCTTTCACCTACAAGGCCCACGCCTGCACCTACAGCGCCTGTGCTACATCTACAACGCATGCTCCTATGCCTACAATGCCCGTCCCTTATGCCTACAAAGTATGTACCTACGCCTACAATGCCCGGACCTGTGCCTACAACGCTTGCGTCTGCACCTACAATGCTTGCGCCTCTGCGTACAACACTCGTGCTTGCACCTACAATGCCTATGCCTGTGCCTACAACGCTTGCATCTACACCTACAATGCCCGTGCCTATGCCTACAATCTCCACGCATGTGCCTAAAATGCCTGCGCCTTGCACCTAAATTGCCTACACCTATGCCTAGAATGCCAACCCCTATGCCTACAACGCATGGGCTTGTGCCTACAACACCCGCACATGTGCCTACAATGCCAGCGCCTCCGCTTGAAATGCCAGCGTCTACACCTACCACACGCTATACCCAAAACGCCCTCGCTTGCATCTACAACACACGGGCATGTGCCTACAATGCACATGCTTTGTGCCTACAATGCCCGTGCCTATGCCTACAATGCCCGTGCCTATGCCTACAATGCCTGTGCCTGCACCTACAATGCACGAGGCTATGCCTACAACGCTCGTGCTTATGCCTACAACGCCCGCGCCTTCACCTACAATGCATGCGCCTGCACCTTTAAGTCCAGTGCTTGTGCCTACAACGCCTATTCCTGTACTTATAACTCTCGTGCCTGCACCTAGAACGCCCACGCCTGTACCTACAAAGCCTTTGCCTGCACCTACAACGTTCATGCCTGCACCTTCAATGCTCATGCCTTCCCCTACAATGCCCGCGCTTGCGACTACAAGGCCCACGCCTGTGCCTTCCAGGCCCACAATTGCGTCTACAACACCGGTGCCTACGCCTACAATTCCTGTGCCTTAATCTTTAATGCCCCTGCATGCGCATACAACACCCATTTTTGTGCCTACAACGCCTGCGTCTACGCCTTCAACATCCGCGCCTACACCTATAACGCTTGTGCCTACGCGTGTATCACTCGTGCCTCCGTCTATAATGCGTGTGTCTGTGCCTACAACACCTGTGCCTGGGCATACAAAGCCTGCGCCTGCGCCTACAATGCCCGTGCCAACCCATATATTGCCCGCGTCTGCGCCTATGATGTCCGGCCTTTTCCTACAATGCATGCACCTGTGCCTATAATGCCCGCACCTATGCCTATAACAGCCGCTTATGCCTACAATGCCCACATCTTCACCTACACGGCTTATGCTTGTACTTACAATGCCCACTCATGCAACTACAACGCATGCGCCTGCACCTACAATTCCCACACTTGTGCGTACAATGCACACGCTTGCTCCCACATTGCCTACGCCTGCGCCTACAATGCCCGGGCCTGCACATACAACGTCCGTACTTGTGCCTACAATTCCCGTGCCTTGCACCTACAATGCCCGTGCCTTGCACCTACAATGCCCGTGCCTATGCCCTCAACACCCATGCCTGCATCCACAATGCATGCGCTTGCGCCTACAATGCCCGCACTTGCGCCTACAATACACGTGTTTGCTCCTAAAATTCCCACTCATGTTCCTACAACCCTCGCGCCTATGTCTACAACGCATGTGCTTGTGCCCACAACGTCCGTTCTTGCACGTACAAGGCCAGTGGCTGCACCTATAACGCTTGCTTGCACCTACAACACATGCTCTTGTGCCTACAATGCCCGCTGCTGTGCCTTTAAGGTCCACGCCTGCACCTACAATGCCTGTGCCTACGCCTCCAATGCCCACACCTGTGCCTACAACACCCGTGCATGTGTACAAAATGTCTGTGCTTGCACCTACAATGCCTGCGCCTACGCCTACAACGCCTGGATCTGCGCCTATAATGCCCGTACCTGCGCCTACAACCTCCACGCCTCTGCCTACAACGCCCACGCCTTGTGCCTAAAACGCCCATGCTTGCGCCTACAACGCCCGTGCCTGTGCCAACAACGCCCTTGCTTGTGCCTACAAAGCCAGTGCCTGCACCTAAAACACTCGCACCTCCACCTACAATGCTCGCATTTGTGCCTACAACGTGCTTTGTGTGTCCAAAACGCCCTTGCCAACATTTACAACAACCGTGCATGTGCCTTCAACGCACTCGTCTTGCGCCTTCAACACCCGTGCCTGTGCCTACAACGCCTGTACCAGCACCTACAATTCACGCGCCTGTGCCTACAACACCCGCTCTTATGCCTACAATATCCGCGCCTAGGCCCACAACGAACGTGCTTGCGCCTACAACTCTCGTGCTTGTGCCTACAATGCATGTGTCTGTGCCTGCAACACCCACGCCTGTACCTACAATGCCCGTGCCTACGCTTACAAGAGCCGCACCTACGTCTGCAATGCCCGCACCTTCGCCTTTCATGCCCATACCTGCCCCTACAATGCCTGCACCTCTGCCTATACCACCCGCGCATGCGCCTTCTTGGCCCATGCCTGCATCTACAATGCCCGTGCCTATGCTCACAATGCCCGCGCCTACACCTACAATGCCAGTCGCCATGCCTACAATACCCCTGCTTGCTCCTACAACGCCAGCGCCTACGCTTACGACACCCGCTATTGCACCTACAACACTGGCGCATATGCCTACAACGCTCGCGCCTCCATCTACAATGCACGCGCCTCTGCATAAAATGCCTGTGTCTGGGCGTACAACGCCCGCGCCTACGGATACAATGCTTGCGTTTGCACCTACGACACCCGTGCCTGTGCCTACTATGCCCACGCCTGGGCCTACAACGCCCCCGCTTTTACCTGCAACTTCCACACTTGCACCTACAATGCTTGCTTCTGCACCTACAATGCCTGTGCCTGCGCTTACCTTATCCGCTCATGCACCTGCAACGCATGTGTCTGCACCTACAATGCCCGTACTTTTTCCTAGAAGGGTTGCGCATGTCCCCACATTGCGGAGCTTGTGCCCACAACACCCGCATCTGTGCCTCCAATGCTAACGCTTGTGCCTACAACACTCGCGCCTAAGCCTACAACGTTTGCGCCTTAGGCCTACAATCCCATGCCTGTGCCTTCAATGCTCGTGCCTGTGCCTACAACGCCTGCGCTCGTACCTATAACACATGTGCCTGTGCATATTATGCATGCGCCTGCGCCTACAACGCCCGCTCCTGTGCCTACAATGCCCGCACCTATGCCTACAACACACGTGCCTATACCTACTACTCCCGTGCCTGCACCTACAACGCTCGTACCTGCTCGTGCAATACCCATCCCTGCACCAACAACACGTCTGCGTGTGCCTACAACACTCGCGCCTACACCTACAACGCATATGCCTATGTTTGTAACGCCTGCGCTTGCCCCTACAACGTCCTCACCTACGCCTATAATCGTCGCACCTGTGCCTTCAACACCCACATCTGCGCCTAAAATACCCATGCCTGCACATACAACGCTCGCGCCTATATCTGCATCGCCCGTGCTTGTGCCAAAAACACCCGCGCCTACGCCTACAATGCCCTTGCCTGCACTTGTAATGCCCATGCCTACGCCTACAATGCACATGCCAGTGCCTAAAACAAATGCGCCCACACCTACAATGTCTGTGCCAATGCCTACAATGCCCGTGTTTCTGCCTACAATGCTTGCGCCTACAAGTTCAATGCACTTGCCTATGCATCCAACGCCCCTGCCCGCACTAACAACACATGCACCTACACCTACAACAGTCTCGCCTGTGCCTTAAGCACCCGTGCCTGCACGTACAACGCCCATGTCTGCGCATGCAATGCTTTTTCCATGCTTACAACACCCACCCCTGTGCCTACAACACCTTTGTGTGTGCCTACAATGTCCATGCCTTGCACCTACAATCCCTTGCCTCTTCCTACATTGCCTGCGCCTATGCCCACAACGTAGCGCTTGCACCTACAATGCCCCGTCATGCGTCTACAACGCCCGCATCTGCACCTACAACTCTCATGTTTGTGCGTACAATGCCCGCGCCTACACCTAGAATGCCCGAGCCTTGCACCTAGAACGTTCCGCACTTGTGCATAAAACGCCTGTAACTTTGCCTACAACGCCCTTGCCTGAGACTACAACGCCTACGCATGCACCTAAAATTCTTGTGCCTACGCCTAAAATGCCTTAGATTGTACCTACAATGCCCACGCCTGCACCTACAATGCCCACGCCTACACCTACAATGTCTGCGCTTGCGCCTACAATACCCCGGCATGCACCTATACCACTTACGCCACTGCCTAAAATGCCAGTGTCTGTGCCTTCAACACCTGTGCCTGCGCCTACATTGCCCGACCTGCACCTACAACGCATGTGCCTACACTTACAATGCATGCGCCTATGCCTGCAACGCCCATGCCTATGCCTACAACGCCAGTGCCTGCACCTACAACACCCGCGGCTACACCTACAACGTCCGCGCCTGTACTTACAATGCCCGCGCTTGCGCCTACAATGCGCACGCCTGCGCCTACAACTCTCACGCTTGTACCTACAACGCCCACGTTTGTGCCTTTAATGTACATTCTTGCGCCTACAACTCCCATGCTTGTGCCTAAAACACCCGTGCTTGCACCTGTAACACCCACGCATACACCTACAATGTCCACACCTGCGCCTTTAATGCCTGCACTTGCGCCTTCAACACCCGCGCCTGCGCCTACAACACCCACTATGCCTTAAATGTCCACGCCTGCCCCTACATCACCCGCACATACACCTTCCACACTTGTGCCTGCACCTACAACGCATGTGCCTGCGCCTACAACACCAAACCTGCACCTACAACGCCCGTGCCTGCGCCTACAAGACCCATGCCTACGCCTACAACGCCAACGCCTGCGCACACAACACCTGTGCCTGCACGTACAATGCCCCTTGCATGTGCCTACAACGCTCACTCCTCCATCTATGACGCCCGTCCCTGCACCTACAATGCCCCCGCCTGTGCCTTCAACGCCGGTGCCTATGCCTACAACGCCCGTGCCTGTGCCTACAACACCCGTGCCTGCGCCTACAACGCCCGCGCCTGCACCTACAATGCCTGAATTGTGCCCACAAAGAATGTGCCTGTGCCTACGATGCCCGCTCTTGCGCCTACAATGCCTGCACATGCACTTACAACGCTCGTGCCTTTGCCTACAACACCCGCATCTGCACCTACAACACCCGCGCCTACTCTTACAATGCCCGCGCGTGCACCCACAATGCATGCGCCTGCACCTACAATGCGGTTGTTGCGCCTACAATGCCCGTGTCTGTGCCTACAACGCCCATGCCTACAACGCCCGTGAGTGCGCATTTAATGTCCGCTTCTCTGCCTACAACGCCTGTGCCTGCAACTACAACACATGCGCCTGTACATACACAATATCGCTTGTGTCTACAATGCGTGCACCTGCACCTAAAATGCACGTTCCTCTGCCAAAAATGCCCGTGCCCGCGCCTACAACGTCCGCGCTTGCACCTACAATGCCCGCGTCTGTACCAAAACACCCGCAACACGCCTGAAATGCCCACGCCTGTGCCTACAACCCATGATCCTGCGCCTCCAAGCCCGGGTCTTGTGCCTATAGCGCCCGCGCATGCACCTACAATGCTCGTGCCTGCACCTACAACGCACGTGCCTGTACCTACAATGCCCAATCGTGCATCTACAATGCCCGCTCCTGGTCTACAACACCGTCACTACGCCTACAATATCCAAGCCAGGGTCTGTTTTGCCTTCGCCATTGCCTTGAATACCCATGCCTACGCCTTCAATGCACACGCCTCTATCTTAGATGTCGGCAAATGCACCTATAACGCCCGCGTCTGCACCTACAATGCTTGCACCTTTACTACAACGCTTGCGCGTGTGCCTAGAACACCCGTGCCTAGTTCCGAAACGCCTGCACCTGTGCCAAAAACGCTCGTGCCTGTGCCTACAATGCACATGCCTTATGTCTACAATGCCCGCGCCTGTGCCTATAACCCCGGTGTCTGCACCTACAATGCCCGCGCCTGCGTCTACAACGCCCGTGCCTGTTCCTAGTGTAACATATTGCCCTGTGCCATGTCCTAGACGTGCCGTTTCCCAGGAAGATGACTCCAGATCCTTGTAAAGTACAAGTTTACATTCATGAATGTCTCAGAAACTAGAGGACATACTGGACCAGCTGCTATTTGAATCGCAGCAATCAGCTAAGAATTAAGGGAGTTATGGTCCATCAAAGTTGGGAGGTGGTGCTGGCCGGTTGCGTTTGGACGACAGACTTGGTATCGGCTGGAAAATTGATCCGGCGGTGACCAGTTCGACTCCCACCACGCACACCATGTCCGAGGAGCCCCTTGCGAGATGTTATCAGAAATGTCGCATGGTTCATTGGAGCCATTTGCGCTTCGGAATGGCGGCCTAGTGCTTCATTGGGGTCCAGGGAACTTCTGGTGTTGTGTCAGGGACAGAAAACCAATGATGCACTCCAAACCACGTAACGGGTGCTACGGTGGTTCAAATTGCGCACAGTTTGGTCTGTTGCAAAGCTTGTGACTGGCACTTTAACTTTGCTGATTTGGTCCTTGTCCAAATATCCAACAAAAATTGATCCCAAAGTCTTTGAACTTGGGGTGTTGCTGAATTCTGTGAGAACTCTGCTCACATAGTGTGTTACGACTTGAAAGCACACGCTTCATCGAAGACTGCTATCCAAAGTAGTTGTGAACCTCATAACGTGGTCAGGCTACATTGGAACCACATTCCTAACACCTACATCGCCCACGCCTGTGCCTAGAACGTCCGCGCCTACGCCTATGATGCCGCATTTGTGCCTATAAATCCCACCCTTGTGCCTACAACACCCGCGCCTGCGCTTACCACACCCGTATCTCCGCCTACAACACCGCGTCTGCACCTATAGCGCATGCATCTGCGCCTACAACACCTGTGCCTGTGCCTAAAACACCCGAGCCTGCGCCTACAAAGCTCACGCCATGCGCCTAAAATGACTGTGTTTGTACCTCCAACGCCCGTGCCTGAGCTTACAACACACGCGCATAAGCCTACAATGCCCATGCCTGTACCTACAACCCCCGCGCCAGCGTCTACAACACGCGCTTGCGCCAACAACCCTTTTTTCTAAGCCTACAGTACCCATGCCTGCGATTACAATGCCCGCGCCTGCACCTATGATGCCGCGCTTGCACCTACAATGCCTACGTCCACGCCTACAACATCCACGCTTGCACCTACAACGCCCAAGCTTGTGCCTACAACGCCTGCGCCTGCGCCTACAACGCCAGCCCCTGCACATAAAATACCCGTGCCTGTGCCTTCAATGCCTACGCCTGTGCCTATGATTCATGTTCCTGTGCCTACAATGTCAATGCATGCGCTTACAACACGCGTACCTATGCCTAAAATGCCGGCGCCTGCGCTTACAACACCTGTGCCTGTTCTTAAAATGCCTGCGCTAGTACCTACAATGCACGCACTTGCACCTACAATGCCCACACTTTTATGGACAATGTGTGTGCCTGTGCCCACAATGTCCGACCTCCTCCCACAAAAGTCGCAGCACCTACAACGCCTGCTCTTGTGCCTACAACACTTAAGCCTATGCCTACAACACCTGCACCTTCACCTACAACACCCGCGCTTGCGCCTATAACGCCCGGCATGCACCTGCATTGCATGCTCATGCGCCTACAATGCCTATACTTTCACCTACAATGCCCGCGCCTACGCCTACAATGCCTGTGCTTGGGCCTACAATTCTCGCATCTGCGCCTACACTGTACGCGCCTGTGCCTACAACGTCCGCGCTTACGCCTACAACGCCTATACCTACAGCTGCAATGCCCGCACCTGTTCCTGCACCACCCGTACCCTCGCCTACAATGCATGTTCCTTGCATCTACAACGCCCGCGCCTGTGCCTACAATGCTTGCTTGTGCACCTAAATCACCCATTAACTACAACGCCTTCGCCTTGCGCGTCACTACCTATATCTGCAACTACAACACCCACGCCTGCACCTACAATGCCTGCGCATGCGCCTAAAATGCTCGGTTCTGCGCCTACAATGCATGCGTCTGCACATACAACGCCTGCGGCTACACCGACAGCATCCGCGCCTTTGCCTACAATGCCCGTGCTTGTGCCCACAACGCCTGTGCCAACACCTACAATGCCTGCGCCTACAACGCCTGTAACAGCGCCTACGACACCCGTGCCTATGCCTACAAGACCTGTGTGTGCGCCTACAATGCCCGTGCCTATACCCTACTGCACTTTGATTTCGAATTTAACTATTTTTACCTTGGTTGAAATTCGTCAAAACTGGACTTCACATCGAATTCAAAGACTGTAAAAAATGATTCAAATGTTTAACATTCGATTTTAACACGCCACTGTTCACTAGTACTTTCTTGAAGCCAGGGATCCTTTGTCCACAATTTCTGGTTGCTTCAGTTTCATGTGCAAGGAAAAGCTATATTGATTTTTTTGCCTGATGTTTCGCACTTCAAGAGCTCGAAGTGCAAAACAGCCTCGTCATCACGCTTGGCGATAGCCAAGCCTGATGACGAGGCTACCTCGTCCTCAGCCTCGCTCGCAGCCTCGGCCATGAGCGAGGCTGATGAGGAGGTACGCTCGCTGCGCTCGAAGAATCGTCCAAATGACAAAATTGAACTCAGACCTCTCATCGAATTCAAAGTTACGACCATACATTTACGATGAATTTAAGGGTACATGACAACAATACAAAAGTGAAAAAATTTCATCAAAATAAATCATGCATCAGGTCAACATTCGAAGTTAAAGTGCAGTAGGGTACCTATTATACTCTTGCCTGTTCCTACAACACCGACATCTGCGCTAACAACACTTGTGCCTGCACTTATAATGCCCAAGCATGTGCCAACAATGCTCTCACGTGCGCCTACAACTCCCATGCTTCCATTTACAATGCACGCGCCTACAACTACAATGCCGGGGCCTGCACCTACAATGCCTGCGTATGCACCTGCAAAGCCCACACCTACGCCTACAATGCATGCATGTGCACCTAAAACACCCGCAATTGCACCTACAATACCTGGCGTGCACCTAAAACACATGCCCCTGTACCTACAATGTCCACGCCTGCCCCAAAAACGCCTATGCCTGTCTTACAATGCCTGCGCCTACACGTACAATGGATGCGTTTGCAGCTGTGACAGTTGTACTTGTGCCTCTAATGCCCACGCCCGCATCAACAACGCATGCACCTATGCCCATGAATCCCATTCCAATGCCAACAACACCTGCATCCGTACCTACAACGCCGGCACATGCACTTCAATGCCTACGTCTGTGCCTACAATGCCCGTGCCTGCGTCTATAGTGCCCGAGCCTACGCCTTCAATGCCCTGACCTTGTGCTTACAACACGTGCTCCTGGTCCTTTCATGCCCGTGCCTGTGCCTTCAACACTCGCGCCTGCACCTACAACGCCCGTGCCTCCACCTATATTGTCCATGTTTTTGCCTATAATGTACATGTCTATGCCTAGAACGCCTATGAATGTGCCTACAACAACCCCGTCCATGCCTACAACACCCGCACCTTGGGCCTACAAGGCCCGCATCTGTGCCTGTAATGCATGCACCTGCGCTTCCAACACACACGCGTGCGCCTACAATGCTTACGCCTATGCCTAAAACTCATCCGCATGCGCCTATAACGCCTATGCGTGCACCTACAATGCTCGTGCCTGCACCTACAATTCCCGCGCCTGCACATACAACGCCCGCTCCTGCGTCTATAGTAGTCGCGCCTGTACCTACAACACCAGAGCCTACGCCTACAATGCCGAAACCTGAGCCTACAACCCCTGCGCCTGCACGTACAACGCACGCGCCTCTGCCTACAACAAGCCTGAGTGAGTCTACAACACCCTTGCCTGTGCCTACAATGCCTGTGTCCACAACACCCGTTCCTGCCCCTTCATCTCCCGTCCCTGTGCCTACAACACTCGCGCTTGTGCCTACAACACCCGTGCCTGTGCCTACAACACCCGTACCTCCGTCTACAATGCACGCACATGCGCCTATACACCTCTACCTACAACACCCACGCCTATACCTACAATGTCCGCTCCTACGCCTATAACGTCCATGCGTGTGCCCACAATACCCGCGCTTGTGCCTATAATGCCCGCCCTTGCGCCTACAATGCCCAAGCCTACGCCTACAATGCTCGCGTCTGCATCTATAACTCCCATGTCTGCGCTTACAATGCCCGTGCGTGCACCTCCAATGCATGCGTCTATGCCTACAATGCCCGTGCCTGCGACTACAATGCCCACGCCTGCGCCTGCAACGTCTACACTATCCCTGATTCGCCTATGCCTATGCCCACAGCGCCCGGCCTGTGCCTACAACGCATGCCCCTGTGCCTACAATGCCTGCGCATGTGCCTAAAATGCTTGCGCCTGTGCCTACAACTCCCGCGCTTGCGCCTACAATGACTGCATCTGCACCTACAACACACATGCCCATGCCTACATTGACCACACCATCACCTATAACGCATAGGCCTACGCCTATAATGCCCGTGCTTGCACCTATAACACACATGCCCGCACCTACAACGCCCGCACCTGAGCTTACAACGCTCCCGTTTGCACCTACAACGTCTGTGCCTACGCCTGCAACGCTTGCGCCTGCACCTACAACGCCCACGCTTGTGCCTATAACGCCCGCACCTGCTCCTCCAACACCCGCGCCTCTGCCTACAACACCCGCACCTCCGCGTACAATGCCTGTGTCTGCGCCAACAACATCAACGCATGTGCCTAAAATGCACGTGCCTCTACCTACAACACTCGTGCCTATGCCTACAACGCCGGTGCCTGCGATTACAAAACCCACGCCTATACCTACAACGCTCACGCCTGTGCTTACAACACTCGTGCCTGCGCCTACAAGACCTGCGCCTGCGCCTACAACACTCATGCCAGTGCCTACAATGCCTGCACCTTTGCCTACAATGCACGTGCCTTCATCTACAACACATGTGATTATAACTACAATGCCTGCGCTTGCACCTACAATGCCCGTGCCTACGCCTACGAAGCCTGCTCTTGCACCTAGAACATTCGCGCCTGCACCTACAATGCCCATGCCTACGCCTACGAAGCCTGCTCCTGCACCTAGAACACTCGCGCCTACACCGACAACGCTCGTGCCTGCTCCTACAACACCCATGCCTGCGCCTACAACACTAAGACCTGCGCTTACACCACCGGCTCCTACGCATACAACACCCATGCCTATGCCTAATACGTAGCACGTACAACAGCAATGCCCATGGCTCTATTTACAACACATGTGCCTGTGCCTCAAATGCCCGTCCTGCACTTACAACACCCGCCCCAACGCCTACAACGCCCGTGCCTGCGCCTAAAATGTCCACGCCTACACCTATAATGCCTGTGGTTGTGCCTATAATCTCCGGGTTACGCCTAAAACGCATGTGCTTGCGCCTATAATACATGTACCTGTGCCTACAACACCGCTCCTACTCTTGCAATGTCCACGCCTACGCATTTAACGCATGTGTCTAGACCTATGGCACCTACGCTTGCGCTCACAATGCCCACGCGTGTGCTTATGACGTATGTGCCTGCACCTACAATGCCTGTGCCTAAATCCACAATGCTTGCACCTGTGCCTACAACGTCTGCACCTGTGCCTACAACACCCGCGCCTACACCTTCAACGCTCACGGTTGCACGTACAAGGCCCACGCTTGTGACAATAATGCCCTTGCCTATGTCTACAATGTCTACGCCTCCACCTACAATGTCCTCGTCCATGCCTACAACTCCCGTGCCTACAACTGTAATGTCTACGCCTGTGCCTACAACACCCACGCCTGTGTTTACAACGCCCACGCCTACACCTGCAATGCCCGCTTTCACATATAAAACGTCCGTGTCTGTGCCTACAACGCCCGCACCTATGCCTACAACACGCACCCCTGCACCTACAACACAGCTACCCCTTGCACCTACAGCATGTGCGCCTTGCACCTACAAGGCAAGCACCTACGCCTATTACACTTATGGTTAATCACCTCTGAAAAATACACTCTTCATACAGTGTATATGTCAAATGTAAGCCTTCGGAAATTTCATGGTACCTTCATGGAGAATACGTTACAATTCACTTTACTACATATGTTCATACATATTAGCATGTATTTGTATGCCTTAACATGGAAACGTTTTTGGAAGGATCGTAATCAAAATGCAAAAAATGAATAAAAACCATGCTTTCCTTTTCCACAACTCCATTTACAGTTCCCTTAAACAGACGTACATTTGTCCTTAGACCTTAAAAATGCTACCACTATAAAGAATCAGAACGCCTACTCCAAGACGCGGAACTAGGTAGAGACACAATCGACACCGTGTTACTTTCGGGGTTAAGGGTTTCATTGTTTCTCTTTCCTGGGCTCCTGCTGGGCCCCGCGGTAGCGGGGCCCAACAGGTTCCCTTCTGTCACAAAGGGGGATTTTGTATCCCCCACTCCAATCCCTCGCAAACCTTTTATCGATCGTCATATGTGTGGCGACGATCAACATCGATGATCGTGGATCGTCGATTGTCATTGATCGGCGGTCGACGACGTTTTCCGCAACATTGTCTCCGAATACACTTCGTGTATTTTTCACGTGTCCGTCAAATACACTTACCACAGACACTCCCTCAATACACTTTACCCTTTTGGGGGGGGTCTCCCCCTCCCATGTCCCCCCCCCCCAAATAGGTAAAATGTATTAGGGGAGTGTATATGATGTATGTATCTGACGGAATTGTGAAAAAACACGCTTAGTGTATAGTACACTTAGTGTATGTAAGTAACGATTGTGCAATACACAACCCAGCTACACAACCCCAATACACTCGTCGTTTCTGGGGGGGGGAAGAAGGGGTCCCGACTATGTGGTTACCAATGTGCAATATGCTCTCCGCATATATGGATGTCATTGACTAGTCGACGGTCGTCGATCGTCGATTGTCACAGATCGACGGCCGTGGAGTGTTTTTTTACATCTTCTCAAAAAACCACTTTGTGTATTTTTCATGTGTCCATCAGATACACTTACCATAGACACTCCCCCAATACACTTTACCCCTTTGGGGGGGAATCTCTCGCTCCCATGTTGCCCCTCCCTCCCCCCAAACAGGTAAAGTGTATTAGGAGAGTGTGCATGATGTGTGTATCCGATGGACATGTGAAAAATACACTAAATGCATAGTACACTTAGTGTATTCAAGTAACGGTTATGCAATACACAACCCAGCCACACAACCCCAATACACTCGTTGCTTCTGGGGCGGGGGGGAGATGGGGCCCCGACTATGTGGTTACCAATGTGCAATATGGTTTCCGCACATATGGATGTCATCGACTAGTTGAAGGTCGTCGATCGTCGATCGTCATCTATATATATACGATCGAATCATACATCGTCGACCGTCGATCGTCATAGATCGACGGTCGACAAGTGTTTTTTGACATCGTCTCAAAATACACTTTGTGTGTTTTTCACGTGTCCGTCAGATACACTTACCATAGACACTCCCCCAATACACTTTACCCTTTTGGAAGGGGGGGGAGATCTCCGGCTTCCATGTTGCCCCCCCCCCCTCCCCAAACAGGTAAAGTGTATTAGGAGAGTGCGTATGATGTGTGTATCCGACGGACATGTAAAAAATACACCAAGTGTATAGTACACTTAGTGTATTCAAGTAACGGTTGTGCAATACACAACCCAGATACACAACCCTAATACACTTGTCGCTCCTGGGGGGGGGGGGGGAAG
>SZWC01003058.1:143767-161827 GCA_023375785.1 Penium margaritaceum
GGGGGGGGGGGGGGAAGATACCGCCAACGAAGAAACACTGCAACAATTGTGAAAGTGCGCTCGTTATGAAGATTCTTTTATTTTGTATCCTACACTTCTGAAAGTAAACACCCACTTTACAAAGGTAACCAATCAGAAAGCATGAAGAAACATATATGTCTACTATACATTAAGACCGGAATATCATACTATTCTTTCTTCCCTAGCTAAACAAATACATTAATTTCCCAAAGCACGGGTATCATATACATAGCTTTCCAAGTGAACTGTATATGACTACCTCTCTAGCCAACTTCATGGAAATTTCCTTATAGTAGGTACCTAGTACACTAAATGTGCCGTGTATAAAAAGCCCTCGATTAACCATACCTCGCCTATTACACCCGCGCCTCCGCCTACAACACCTACGCCTATACCTACAACACATACAAATACGAGGCCTACACCTGTGCCTTAAACATGCGCACTTGTGCCTATAATGCTCGCACCTACTCCTACAATGCCTACATCTACAACGCCGGCACTTGCGCCTATGAAACCCCTGCCTACGCCTATAATACTTGTGCCCATGCCTACAACACATGTTCATGCACCTCTAACGCCGGCGCCTATGCTTATGATACCCGTACCTGCAACTACAGCGCCTGCACCTACACCTACAATGGTCATGCCTACACCTAAAATGCCCACGCATACGCCTACAATGCCTTTGCCTGCACCTACAATGCTTGCGCTTGCGCATAGAGTGCTCGGCCTCCGCCTACAACATCCATGCTTGTACCTAAAACGCCCGTGTCTGCACCTACAATGCCCACGTCTATGCTTACATTACCCGTGCCTATGCCTACAATGCATGCACTTGCGCCTACAATATTCACGCCTGAGCCTACAACGCCCGCACCTACACTTACAATGCCCGCGCTTGCTCCTACAACGTCCACTCGTGTGCCAACAATGCCCGCGCATGCGCCTTCAATGCCTAGGCCTTGTGCCTACAATATCTGTACTTACGCCTAGAACGCCCGTGCTTGCTTCTACAACACTCGCGCCTCCGCGTACAACGCTCCTATTTGCGCCAACACTACCCGCGTATATGCCTACAACGCCCGTGCTTGCACCTAAAACACCCGCGCCTATGCCTACTGTGCCTGTACCTTGTGCCCACAACGCCTGCGCTTGCACCTACAACGCCCACGCCTGCACCTACAACGCCCGGGCCTATATCTACAACACCTACGCCTGCACCTGCAATGCATGTGCTTGCTCCTACAATGCCCGTTCTTGCACTTACAATGCCCACGCTTGCGCCTATAGCGCCAGTGCCTACACCGACAATACCCGCGCCTCCACCTACAACATTTGCGCCTATGCCTACAACACCAGTGCCTATGCCTAAAATTCCCGTGCCTATACTAACAACACTTATTCCTACGTCTACAACACCGACGCCGACACTTACAACACCCCTGCCTACATCTACATCACCCGCACTTGTGCCTACACACCCGCGCCTACGCCTACGATGTCCGTGCCCTTATCTACAATGCATGCGCATGTGCCTATAATGCCTGCCCATGTGCCTACAATACATGCACTTACACCAACAATGCCCACGCTTGCACCTAGGACGCCAACGCCTGCGTTTACAACACCCGCACTTGTATGTACATTGCTCAACTTGCACATACAACGCATGCGCTTGCGCCTGCAATGCCCACGCCTGCGCCTACAACTCCCACGCCTACGCCTACAACGCCCACGCTTACGCCTAAATTGACCACATTTACACCTTCAACGCCCACGTCTATACCTGTAATGCCCACACCTGCACTTACAATGCATGCGTATGCACTTACAACGCTCGTATCTGTGCCTAATTCTCACGCGGCTATGCCAACAACGCCCGCGTCCACGCCTATAACGCCCGTGCCTTGCACCTAGAATGTCTACGCCTAAGCCTAGAATGCCTGCGCCTGTGCCTATAGTGCCTATGCATGCGCCTACCATGCCCACGCCAGCCCCTACAACGCCTTTGCCTACACATACAATGCATGCACCTGCACTTACAATGCACGTACTTACCCCTTACAATACCCGCACCTACGCCTACAACGCGCGCGCTTGGGCCTACAATTCCCGTACCTATGCGTACAATGCTTTTGCTTGCACCTACAATGCTTGCGCATGTACCTATAACGCCCGCGCCTACGCCTACAACACCAACGGCTCTTCCTACAGCAACCGTGCCTGTGCCTACAACTTCCACGCATGTGCCTAAAACGCATGCGTTTGTGCCTACAATACCCATGGTTGTACTTATGATTCTTGCGCGTGTGCCTACAACGCCTGCACGTGCACCTACAACATCCATTTCTTGCGCCTACAACGCCTGTGCCTGCACCTACAACGCCCGCGCATGTGCCTCCAATGCCAGCGTCTCTGTCTACAACGCCTGTGCCTCCGTCTAAAATGTGTATGCCTCTGCCTACCGTGCCCGCGCTTGTGCCTAAAACACCCTTGCCTGCGCCTACAAAGCTCGTGCCTATGCCTCTAATACCCGTGCCTGTCCTTATTATGCCTGTGCCTACGCCTATAGTGCATGCAACTCAGCCTACAATGCTTGTGCTTGCCCTTGAAACACACGCACCTATGCCTACAACATGTGCTCTTATGCCTACAATGCGTATGTCTGTACCTACAATGCCCAAACCTATGCCTACAATGTCTGCGCGTGCGCCTACAATGCATGGGTCTACAGCTAGAATGCCCGCGCTTGCCCATACAACGCCCGCACATGCCCCTATAACACCTGTGCCTGCGCTTTCAACGCTCGTGTTTATGACTACAACGTTCGCACCTCCGCCTACAACACCCACACCTGCACCTTTAATGCCCGGGTCTTGCACCTACAATGACTGCACCCATGCCTACAGCACCCGTGCATGTGCCTACAATGCTAACGCCCGTGTCCGTTGTACAGGCATCGGGATGGCAAGTGCTGGATTGTCGAAGACCAACAAGGGCAAGGTGGTGATGGTCTCACCATACGCCCTCGGCGGACTGCAAATCTTGGGAGCCACCGCCACGAGCACGGTTGCCAAACCAAAGGCAACATTGCTGCCAAAGGCCACCCTTGCTACACTCGACAACACCGAGAAGCATGAAGAAGCCAAGAAAGTGCTGAATGAACACGTCAACGTGCACGTGAACGACCCCCAGACAATGGAGGATGTGCTCATAGGACCACCACCAAGGCGTGAACCCCGACGAAGAGCACGACGTCAACGATAGCCAAGGTGGCAAGGATCGTGATCATTGCCATCTTCATGTGGCGAACTCAAGCCGATCAGTTGCAAATGGAAAGATGCTTGCCGGATCGCCTAAAGCTGCCAATAGTAGCGAGGCTGCTGAGAGCAGCAAAGGCGTCAAAAGCAGCCACACGAAAAGTTCCCGCGTGAACAAGCCGGCCAATGTTGCCATAAAGGTAACTTATGATTACCGCCATAGGGTTGCAAGTTGGCTGCCAAGGAGGTGGATCAACTAAAGATCACCATAGATGGTGGAGGTGTAGCACGAACCAGAGGGGAGGGGGCGGACCCCCTTCCTACAATGTGAGTGCGATGAAGCACACCAACGTCCAAGTAAGCGTCGTCGCCAACGATAGCCTCCTCCGGAAGGTGGCACTCCTCAAAGGCGTGTGTTTGAATTGTATCCTCCTGAAGTGGACAAAGCTGCACAAAAAATGCAAGGCCCTTAACGCTATTGTTGATGCTTTGACGATATCATAACTGAAGTTTGTCAGAGTGCTAACCCGTGTCGAGTAATGCATCACAGACCTAGACCGTGATCATCAGCTCCAGCGCCAGGCCGCTCAAGAGGCAACCCATCAATGCGATGACCTTGACAAGGTATTGTAGACCATGACCCAAGTGGGGATGCAACAACAATCGATGTGGTCAAGGAGTGGGGTGTGCAACAGCCACACCTTGAGTGGCAGCCCATCCCATAGGAGGCTTTTTGCACCATCATGTGTATGAAGTACACCCAACATGAGGAGGCACATAGTGCCTTCCAGAAGATCAAGGAATTCAAGCAGCTCGTTAACTCATTTGAGGCTTACTTGACAGAGTTCACCGCAATCATTGAGGGAGCCGAAATCTTCAGTGCGGGCGATGGAATGCAGAGCTTCAAGTATCAGAAGTGGTTGTTGCTTGAGTACTTCAGTGAGGATCTTACTAGCGAGAAGCTCAAGGAAAACACCACCACAGCGGGAACGGGCCAGGCCTGGACAAGCAAGAGGGTGTTGCGCGACTCCATGAGTGAAGTGTATTTGGCAAACCCAAAGCACTACTTGGATGAACGACCAAATGCGCGTGCACATCAAGGCCGCGACATGCGCATGAACACTGTGGGGGCTAGAGGGACAGCCTAGCATCTGGGCAGGACCAAGGCCAAGAAACCTGCAAACCCTCCAATCAAGAAGTCTGGCGAGTACAGGACCCCAAACCACAAGCGCGGCCGTGAAAATGAAAAGCTACAAGAAGCACGTGAGCATCGCAACACAGCCTTTTGCGATGGACTCTGCCACAACTTCATGTAGCCTGGCCACGATATGGCTCAATGCCCTAAGGTTGCATGTGATGAAGAGGTCACGGAGCTAGTAGTAGGAGCGAAACCTCATGGGGATGGTGCAGTAGGAGGCCGCAAACAGGGTCGTGGACAAGGTAGTGGTCGCAGCAATGGGCCCGATCGTGGAAATGGACAAGGCCGTGGTGCATGTTTCCTCCACCCCTGCGTGACATTAGTGGGGACCATTGAGGGGTGAAACTGGATCACGAGTGTGGGTTCATGTTTTCAAACAAGCTTTTGAAACAATTTGAGTGCTTGTTGAGTTACAAATTCTCTGTTGTTTTCTCCCCTTTTGTTGAACCTCATTCTATACTTGCTGACCACCAATGCCCACTAAACCTTGCATCTTCGGACAAGATGCATGATTGAACATGCTTAGTGGTAGCGACACCAACCATTGTGAACAGGTTGTATCATGCAGTGAATCAAACACCCTCAAAGCGGTTAATTCAATCACATTTGTCGTACCTTTGGTCGACAATTTCTACCCTTTCAAATTTAAGGACAAGAAGGTGCAAGCCAAGTTGACACATACCCACGATATGTGGACTTGAGTGGGTGAATCATGGGAGTTGTGGCACCCGCCGTAAAAATTCTGTGTTTATCACAAACTCGGACTGCCTTTGTCAAGTATGTTCACTCGGAATAATGGAGGTAACATGATGATACAGTTAAAACGATAACTAGCTGGTGCTCCCGTGAATGTACTAGCTCACACTAGAGGAAAGGACTCCTTTGTTAGCCTTGACTTTACCCGATAGGTAAGCCTCAAGTACTAGCCACCAAATGGCGCAGTTTTTGTCAGTGATAACCGTATGGTACCCGTGATTGGTACAGGTACATCAAACATTTGCATTCAAGGTTAAACACAAAGTGTTACGTTGAAGGTACTCAACTTTTTGAAGATTGACGTGGTGCTACAAGATCCTTGGCTCCATGACAAGAAGGCTCTGATCTGCTTTGAATCAAAATTCTTGATCCTTTGGAAGTGCCAGCATCGCTTTACATTCCAAGTACAAAATTGTCACTAACCCGACTAAAAGTGCATGCCAGCTTGTTTGTGATGCAGGTCATGAGAAAAATTCGACAAGGGTGTTAATATCTCTTCACTCAGCTACAGAATGTGGAGGATGACAAGACAGAAGACGCGCCACAAGAGATCAAATTTCAATTGGTGAAGTTCTTGAATGTATTCCAACACCCAAAAGGTGGGCTTCCACGAGAACGGCACATGGGCCACATGAATCCACTGTAACAAGAGGCAACACGTCTGTTCACACCCATGTATCACCTCAGTCCAACAGGAAGGTGAGAGGCCCAATGCCAAATCAAAGAGTACCTTGCAAAAGGGTGGATCAAGCCAAGTAGCTTGCCATATAGTGTGCCGATCCTTTTTGTGAACAAAAAGGACAGTGGTTTACCCATGTGTGTGGACTACCGGGCTTTGAACAAGCTGACGGTGAAAAACCAATTTCCCTCATCGCAGATTGACGACCTATTTGACCAAATCCAAGGGGAAAACATCTTTTCATCCTTGGATTTTTCTAAAGGGTACCATCAATTCCGCATCACGAAGGATGATGTACCCAAAACAACGTTTTGACCGCACATGGGACACTATCGGTTCCGAGTTTTATGGTTTGGGCTAACGACCGCCTTAGAAACCTTCCAAGGAGAAATGAAGTTACCAAGTTACTTGGCCACACAATTATCTTGGATTACTTGGAATACATCCTGGTTTTCTCCAAATCCATGGAAGAGCACAAAGAACATTTGCACAAAGTCATCTCGATCCTTCGCGAACATACATTCTCTGTGAAAGTGAGCAAGTGCAAGTTTTCATAAGACGAGCTCAAACATATTGGACACATAGTAAGCAAGGATGGCATCCGTGTCAACCCACAAAAGGTCAAAGCCATGGTAGATTGGCCGCGTTCCAAAAATGTGGGGCATATCTGGTCTTTCCTAGGCCTTGCAAACTACTTCCGACGATTTATGTAAGGGTATTCAACCCTGGTAGCGCCACAAACGAGCTCACAGGAAAAGACGTGTGTCAAGATTGGACATCTGACTTTGAGAATGTCTTTTTCAATATCAAAGAGCATCTATCCACAACACTCGTCTTAGACCCATTACAACCGTAGGAGGTGTGACGTGATGTGTCGGTAGTGAGACTTAGAGAAATCCTCATGCACAAAGGTCACCCAATTGCATATGAGAGCCGAAAGCTCATTCCCCCGAAGACGCGCTACACAGTTTGGGATCAAGAGCTCCTTGTAGTAGTACATGCTTTCAAGGTGTGTTGTTGATACCTCAAGGATGCTGTAGGGGATGTAATGGTCGTGGCTGACCATAACTCATTGGTGTTGTTGCTAACACAACCGAACCTGTTAAGACGACAGGCGCGTGGGAGTGAATACCTGAGCCGATTCTCGTTCACATGGGAATGTGGGCCAGGATGCATCAACGTAGCCGATCCACTAAGCCGGGCCTGGGGAAATGAAAGCAACCATCGAAGTTGGTATGCGTCTTATGGTCATTGTGACAACAACAATGCAAACACCACATCTCTGCGGTAACCACCTCAAGAGATATCCACTATAACGGGTTCTTATACAAGATCCAGATGGGATACTGCGTGGATTCTTGGTTTAAACACTCTAAAAATCTAGACAAGTGCGGATCGGTGGAGGTCTTGGCACACAAAACAAGTTGTTGTGTTGGACTCAGGACACCTTTGAGCAAAGAGTATCTCCTAGTTCCACGACCCACCAGTCGCAGTTAATGTGGGACCTCGAATAACCCGACATGCACTCTTGGACCACTATTAGTGGCTCGGTTGGAGTGTCGATGTCCATAAGTACTGCATGACATACGCCCCATGTCTTTGGAACAAGGCTTGTAACTAATAGCCTGGAGGACTCCTCCAACAGCTTCACATCCCTGAGAATCCATGGGAGTGCGTCAGCATGGACTTCATTATTAGCCTTCCGGACACGGCTAGTGGCCACGATCCAATACTAGTGGTGGTGGATCTTCTAACAAAGATGACACACATCAATCCTTCAACCACAAATGTGAACACAGAGGAGACCGCTTGTCTCTTCTTTGAGGATGTCGTTAAGTACCAAAGCTTGCGTTCACACATCATCTCCAATTGAGGTAGAATGTTTGCTTGTAAGTTTTGGCAAACGATGCACGAGTAAAATGGTAGGGAGTCCCCAATTTTGACAGCATTTCACCCTCAAATGCACAAAAATAATAGAGCGTATGAATCATAGTCTAGAGCAGATGCCTCGCATGTACGTGGATCAGTCCATGAATGCATGGGACAAGTTCCTGGCACCGGAAAAGTTTTCGCTGAACAACTTGGTCAACAATTAAACACAGTTCACACCGTTTGTGTTGAACGGTGATTGGCATCCAGTGGTGCCCAATCTTCACCAATGACTTCATTGGTGAAGATCGGGAGTGCATGAGGATCGGTTCTTTCTATTCAAGCCTTTACCAAGCGCATAGACTCCTTGTTACAGGAAGCAAAGGATCACCTTCAAGCTGCTTGGCAACAACAACAGGTACATGTTGATAAAAAGCCGCCGTGAGGTCTCGTTTGACGTCAGTGAATATGTACTAGTTTGCACTAAGAATCTTTGGCTAAAGTCGCCAAGGGCACAAAAAAATCTACTACATTGGATCTGTCCATTTCCCATCCTTGCATACACTGAGCCAGTGGCATACCGATTCCTGCTTCCGTCGAGTATGAAGATACATGATGAGTTTCATGTGAGCCTGCTGGCTCCATACACAAAAGGGAGTTGTTCAGCCACCACCAGTAGTAGTTTTTACTGCCGATGGCCAATACGTGGTTCTTTTCCTACTCTAACATTGAGAGCATACACTTCGGTTGCGGTTTGTTAGGGGATACCGTGTTCATTGGGCTGGTTGTGAAATTGAACATAACTCATGGAAGCCCAAATTTTTGTTGCCCATAGGGGTGGTCAATGAGCACTAGAGTGAGCTGGTGGTTCGCACAAATTGACACGTGGTAGGAGGTACCACCTGAATGTGGAAAAAGTGAACAATATTCTTGTAGGGTTGTTTACATAGAATGTAACCATAGGATGTTAGGGACGTCCAACATGGTTATCACGCGGTTGCTCGAGGCTAAAGGGGGGAAGTCGCTAGCCGTGTTGACTAATAAGCTACAACTTAGGTCCAAGTGACATGCATGTATTCTTGTGTAGCTCATGATTAAAGTTATTGATTTCTTTCACAATGTTGATGACTCACTATGTGGCACTCTCACTTGTTGTTCATGAACCAGGACGGTTCATAGTAAGTAGGGAGGAATGTAGCGGGACGGCCAGTTTGGCCCCACCTCCTCATGTTAGTGAGGGGGTGGTCGCAGGCCATCCCCCACTATTATGAGGGTTGGCCAGTGGCCAACCACTCGTTGGCTACCGGCAAGCCGGCATCCGGCTGTCTGGGTGACCGGCGGTCGTTCACGTGACCGGCCAGCCACTGCCGGCGAACCACCATCCGTCGATCGAGCTAGTGGCTCGATGGGCGTCCAAGAAGCCGCAAGGCCTCGAGGGCCGAGGACTATGGCCTCAAGCCCTTCTCCTCGCCCTCTCATCCCCGCCTCCTCAAGTGAGCAAGGCAAGAAAAATAGAGCAAGGGAGTGAGGTGCAAGAGGAATACAAGCGACGATGAGAAATCATTAACTGTGCTACGATTGCGACGATTTGGCGATGTCACTTTAAAAATGAAAGTCTAGTTTGTTTGGTAAGAACTTTGAGTTTCTTTTACAAAACATGCGTGCAACCTTACGATTTCCAAGGAATACCCCCCTTGTTTGGAATGAAGAATGAGGGGGCAAGGTAAAAATGGAGATGAACCTCTAGAGACTCCAAACATTCGAGTCTCACTACACGGGACGTTCATGACGATTGTTCCCATAGTGACATAGAGGAGAAACCCTCTTCAGCGAGCTCTCGACACCATTCTGTGAACTATGCAACGACCTTAATGTAGGGGATGGAGACACAAACGTTAGAATAAGAAAGTAAAAATGAAATAGAAAACATCAAATAGTAAAAATCAGATGTTCAAAATGAAAAGCTAAAAATCACCTAAACGAAATAGAATGTTGAAAATGAAATAGGAAGAAAACCATAGTGAAAATTGAATTGCAAAAAGTAAACTTGTAAAATTGTAATACAAAAAATGAAATAGTATAAACTATCATAGTAAGAATGAAATGGTTAACATGACAGTCAACATCAGATAGTAAAAATAAAATAGCAAAATTTTAGTGTTGAAAATAAAAACATAATAGATAAAAAAAGATAATGAAATATTAAAAATTATATTCTGGATGAAAATGTTTGAAAAGTTCAAATTAAAAATTAAAGGTGAAAAATTTATTAAAACTTTGTTGTAAAAATGAAATTAAAATGAAATAATTAAAATAAAATGTTTAAGCAATAATGAAAATATGAAGTTAAATATTCAATATGAGAAATAAAGTACCAAAAATCAATTAGTAATACAAAACTATTGTTGAAAAGCACAGTAAGAAATTAATAAAAGATAAAAGATGAAGTAGTTGAATTGAAATACTAAAAATGAATTTTTTTAGATGAAACGTTCCAGTTAAAATACAACAATGTTTAAACATAATTATTAAAAATGAAAATTTAATAATTAAAAAGTACAAAATATAGAGTGAAAATTCAGTATTTAAATTCAAACCACAGAAATGAGATAGGAAACATGAAATTGTTGAAATGAAATAGTAAAAACATAACACTCAAAAATAAAACCGACAAAACCCAATCATTAAAATTGAATAATGAAATTACATGATTTACATAAAACATGAAATGTTTGGGTACTCAAATGGTAAAATTGTGAAATGGTTAAAATGAAATAGTGAACATCTTTTGAATGTCTTGTTTCCCCCCTTCCTTTTGTGTTTTTTACAACTCTACATAATTTATGTGGAGGGGGTGTTCTTATCCACCTTTTGATTGTTTGTGGTGGTTGTTCCTTCCGCTTGCAACACCTATTGTTCTAGAACAATTAGTATGCAACGTGCACTTGCATGTAACATAATTTCCATGTGTAACTGCTAAGAAGAAATTTCTAGTGCATCGTACATTTGATACTAGCACACTATTTAGCCACGCAGTGACAAATTTGCAAAATTCGTTATTGTTGTTGTTAAGTGCCCTGGCCACTACTATCATTGTAGTACCGTTATGAACATTCTTTTCATTGCTATGTTACCCCTACTTGTTATTATTGGTGCACACAAGTGTTGCTTCTGGTTAATATTGGTGCGGATAATTGTTGGTAGTAGTTGTTACTAACTATTACTACTCCCTTTCTAATGATTGATGTTGTTGTAATTGGCTACCGTTAGTGATACTTGTTTTTACAACTCCTTGCCATTATTACTCATTACTATTATAGCTTGCTACTATAGGTGGTTACCAATGTTAGCATTGTCCACATTTTTTCCCTACAAACGCTCAACAAGAGCTGCCCTACAACTATGATCCGATGCTCCACGTGGATGCAATCAAGCTATCACACCATTATTGCTAGTTCTGTGGTAGTGATAAGACTCATGTGGCTGCTATCAATGATTCCTTCCACTTACAATTATGATTACATGGTGATGTAACAGTTGTTGATATCAAAGTGTTATCACTGATACCATTCTCTACTGTGGAATGTGGTAAGAATATGGCTGTAACTGTTACTCTAACTTCTACTACTGGTGTTTTTTCTTCATTGCATAGCTCAATAAGAAGAGTCACCCCTCTAATGCCATGAGAAAGTACTTAGAAGTTACCTAGCTCTGTTACCGTAGATGTGGCTATAAGATCAATCAAGCTCATGTACCACTATCCAAGGCAAGTGCGAGAACCAAAAAGGATTGGAAAGGAGAACAATTGAAGTCTCATTAACTTCAAAGGATTTGAAGTGTAAATGTAAATGATAACTGATAGACATGTAGCCTTAATGATAGCTACGAGGAACGACAGTTGACGCATGTGGCGATGATAAGTGCACCCTAAAACCCTCTCCAAATTCAATGTTTTCACGTGAAGTCCTCACACATGCATATAAATTTAGAACCTTCTCAACCATTCATAGCACAATCCAAGGCATGATGAAACGATTGTATGCATTTAAGGGTGTAGAAAATGGTTGCTGTATAATGGAAAACATGCAAATTGAAATCAAAGCCACTCCACTAAGAGACACTAAAAAAACATCACAAGGTCCCAACAATTATCTAAGACACCTCAAGAGCTCCCTGGCAGTCATTAATTGTTCGGCAAACACGCGACGGTGCTCTGGCACCATTAATGTCCACATCATGGATTTTCATAAGCATGGACAAGACTGAGTAGAAACAAGATGTTCAAATAAAAAAGGATGGTTCACATCACAAAGAGCATTTTCTATTGGTGGACATGTTTCATACTTGAAAACATGTCAAAAGGAAATCTTACCAAACAAACCACAAGCCATCTCAATGGACATAGAGTGGACAAGAAGCCATGGTTTTATGCAAGTATTTGTGTCTAGGGCTTGATTCAACACCCATCTTTGTTATCATGTTGTTTGGCATTACATTTTTAATGATGTCATAGTGAGCTCGGGGAGAAAAATTGGATCGGGAATCTTATTCATCCATAGAGGAATCTTCAATGATTTTTCCAATTGTGCAAGTTAGATTGATGTGTTTGAAGGCAGTAAATCAAGTATCATGTTTCAAAATGAATGGCATGTTTTCAAAACATAAATCAGATCGCGTCCTTCACATGTAAGAGACATGCACTATCATAATAGTTTCTTGCCATCTTAGTGATTTTTTCTAGCCACTCTGAGCAATAGCTTGGCGTAAGTACTACAACTAGAATATTTTTTCACATAGGCTTGCAAACATTGAAATAATGGATATCTTAACTTCAAACTTCCTATCGTTGGAATATGTTGGTTCTTTCATCCTCTCAAATTCCAAACGGGACCCATCCTCTATGTCCTCCGTTTGTCAAAACCTTGCAATTAGAACCAACCACGACCACCATCGTTGGAAATTTTATCTTCGGATCTGAACTCGTGTGCGTAAGATATGATCGTTTGATGGATCTCCCACTTTTGTTTCATGTCACGTCATATTTCCCACTTATGATCCCACATTCCTATACATACGCACCACGCTTCCACATATCTACCGTCTTCATAGACGGTATGTAACAAATACATATTGTTGTTTCTACATGTGTCTATGGTCGCGGCTGGCAATGGGTGTGTGAAGTCGATCCAATGCCTCCCCCAACTTTTTTCACCCCTCTCCATGGACAGATGTGGCTAAGCCATGGGTTTGGGGTTGACGAACAACGGTAGCATCAAGTGACTTAAAATTAAAGCAAATTACATCTTAAACAGACAATTTCTACGGTTTGTGAAGGTGTTGTACACGCAAACTACACAACCTGGTATGGGTTTTGCATTTTAAAAAGGTGGGATCATGATTGGTGGTCAACTCTTCATTGCGATAAAAGAAGACTATAATGTGTCAGACTGATCATGTCGCATCAAGGTATGCGGTAGGCCAAATGGAGTAATAGTTTATTGCGGTCCATCAATCCAGACATATTTCAGGTTTAATCTACCATTTTTGGCATACACTATTAAAAACCACTAGAAGAGAGATTTATGCACAGATCAGCCTATACCTGATGTAAAGATGTTGGCAAGATAGATTTGGCAACAAAATTACTATTGCATTTCTAAGGCGTTGCGATGGCACACTTGCATCATGTAGCTAATGCAAAGTTTTAGGGTATCTTTGAAATTTCATGTTTTACTCTCTATCGCATACATCAATTGTCAACATTCAAGCATTTTTTTTTCAAACTCTACCTTTGAATCTTGAGTGTTTGGGCAATGGTGCATTGACATGTGCCTTGAGTCGTTCGAAGGTCCTCGAGTCCTACCATTTGAACTCTGACCAGTCTGTGTTTACCAACTCGGGTGCCTCCAAGGACTTGAAGATTTTAGGTTTTCCATTAGAGGAGTAGTCCCACATTCTTTACCTTCACCTCCTACCACGATGTCCCCTTTAGCTGACCGTGCCTCTTCGTCTCCTAAACGTGCTCTGTTTGCAACATCTCCCTCTTACGATGGTACTGCCCTTACGTATTGCTTCTTACTTGTGGTTAACTAGAATAGGCAAACTGTGAAAGGACTTTGCTCCTTCCTTGCTCCATGACGAGAGAATGTGGACCACATTTGTGATGCTATGTACTTAGGCTTCCGACGATGATCCCACATTTGCACACGATTCTCACATCTCTAAACAGTCGTTTCCCTTTACTATCTACTTCAACTTAAGACCCACCAGTACGGCGCCACAGGCTCTTTGTGCCAATCCAGCTCCACCCTTGCATTCGTAAGGTTCTTCTACTAGTTCAGCGACGTTGTTCAATGGTGAATATTTCATTGAAATGTCCTTTGGCACGTCCGACACGATGGCTCATGCCATGATGGGAAAGATGTGGTGTAATCCCGCGAAGCTCATGAAGCTCATCTACATGGCACTGGAGTATGTTGGGGAATTCTGCATCCATCATGTGTGGTGGTCAGCCATGCACGATGTTGTTTTGCAAAAGTTCAACAAGGTGATTAGAGTCAAGGAAGCCTTGTCTGCGGTGCACATTTGTAGCCCACTCTACAATGTTCAAAAGAATTAGAATTAAGCTACTTATCTTGTCGATAAGAAAGGCATGTAGCTAAACTGTGTGTCCAGATTGTTGGAGCTGCATATCTATGAATGGGAGAAAGAGAAGAGAACATATTCCATATAGGCTAAGCTTCAAGGGAAGGCATTGCCTTGGTTTGATGTTGTAGCAAATTTGTTTACCCTCGATGCTGATCGTGGGGAGGAGGTCTCTTGCTCGACGAATCAACCATTCATGCAAGAGACGGACAATCGTGCATCATGGAGACCAAAGGTAGCCCTTTTGAGACCGATTGTTGTGTCCATTGTAAGGAGATCTTACATAGGCAATTGGAGTGAGTGGAAAAAAGAGTCACGTGATGGTATGGATCCTTGTAGATAACCGCGTTCAATTGCTTACATTGGGAAGTCTATGGAAAACCATTCATGTATGAGATTTTTTATGATAGAAAAGACATCACAGGTTGTCCATATAACTCCACATAAAATTTAGGAATTCCATGCATGATGCGAAATTGAGCCTTGAGCACACTGAAAGGGCGTTCTATCATTAACCTAGCATATGCATGGCGAAGATTTAAAAATTCCTTTCTTTTCAAAAGTGCAAGAGTTACCGACAGCCTTGATATGGAATGAGCATGCCTTGACCTTCGAGAAAAGTGGCATCAACTAAAAGATATCTGTTGGGTGGGATGGTGAAGCCGCAGCAAAATGTGTGAGCAAACACTCGGGCGTCATGCACGGAGTCCTCTCAACTTACAGTAGAAAGGCTACACTTCAGCTCCTGGTTGTATTTCTTTAAGATATGTTGTACAAAATGTTGATGCCTATTGATGTTTGCAATACAGCGGTTCCAATGGACAATAAATGGCACCTGCGTGTCGTCAATGGCACCTGCGCAACCTCAAAATCAAGGTAGGCAGTCGCGCTCATCGTTCCATGCTGTGCGCAATAGGTCTCCAATGCATGGCCATCGTACAACCACCCATGACACACTTAGTAACACGCTGAGAACTTGCCTCATTGCAGGAGTGATGGTGTTGGCGCCACGTTGGAACCTCTCCATGAGTTTTCGAGATGACATGCCTAAACATACACACTACAACCAAAATAGTACTTTCTCCTCCATGGTGAGTCTGGAATGAAGAAGTGATGTGTTCTTGCTTACATATGCCATGATTTTGTGCCATGTTTCCATGGTCATCCGACTCATGTTGAAAACTTGTGCATGATGCCTCATACGTATTTCAAAGAGCCATGCGATTCCGTAGAATGCTTCATTGTGCATTGGACGTGCATGCACAAGGTTCTCTATTCGGTGGACTAGGATGGCAAGAATGTCATGGAGGAGGTCCATCGATTCTTTGAGGATAGTTGTTGCATGCTGAACTGCTACAGGACGGGCTTGAGAGCTTATGCGGAGGGCATCCATGGTGCTCGCTAATGGAATGGGATGGCGATTAGTGTCAATGAACAAATGAAATGAACTGTTAAAGCCATGCACGACTCTTGCGCTTCGCAAGTGGGCCTCAGATAATGGGTCGCTTCACGATTTTGAGAGGTTCTGAGTTCAAACACTACTCCAGGCAATAATTCCCAATGCATTGTGACAGCCATTACACCAAAGCCGTTGCATGAGGGCAAAACACGGCATACCGTAGTGCATTGACCATTCTTGTGCTTACCTGTTGCTACAATGCTACACCTGCATGAACTACAAAAATGACCTCATACCTCAATGCAACAGGTTCGGTGCAAGACCTACTTATCCTACAAACAACCTTACATGGGATTTCACATGCAAACCTCGTTGAATTACTACCACATAGCTATACATCTTTGGTAATAGAGCTAGGTTACGGCCAAAATGTCCTCGCCATTCATATGAAAGTTTTCCCTTTTGTTTAACCATATGAGACACCGGACACTAACGGACTAGTGCGACTGGAAAGCAGGTCGGTAGGGTCTTCAACCTAATTCCGGTGCACGGAAGTTCCAGGATCCCCGGCAATGGGTGCGATTCGGTCCATTTCCCTCTCTCCTATTGCCTGCCGAGGCCTATCTCATGTATTTCTTCCCCCACGTCACTGAGGTTGTCACTTGCTTCGCTGAGGGCAAGCCGGCAGCATTCCACGTGACTTCGCCATCTTCATAGCCAGAGGTATTCAACGGGGTACCCCTGCAACTGCAGCGTAACTTATGTCCTCAACCAACCGCAAATCCCAATAGGCCACTGTTCCAAGCTTCGCGCGCTGTCCTTGTCTTCGCCGTTACCTGGCGCTGCCCGCCGTTGCACTAGTCACCACTGTCCGACTGACCCTCCATCTTGCCATGGGGGACCAAGGCATGTCCATGGCCGATCAGGTACTGCTTCAGCGCACACACGCTTGCCGCACATGGTCAAGGTTTGGTTATCTTTTAGCCTGGTGCTGGTGCTGCCTAGGACTAGGGCTTTCCCCAGCCACCACTGCTCTTCCCTTGGTCTGCTATGCCAATGTTTCTCCCACTCCCTAATTCCCTCCCACCTACGCTTCTTCCTTCTCTCTTCCTCCTCCTCCCCCCCCCCCTCTCTCTCTCTCCCTCTCTTTCCCTTCCTCTCCCTCTCTATCTTTCCCTTCCTCTCCCCCTCCCTCCTTCCCACCGTCAATCCCTTCCTCCCTCCCTCCCTCCCTCCCTCCCTCCCTTTTCCCTCCCTACCTCCCTCCCTTTTCCCTCCATCCCCTCCGCTGAACCAAACACCCATCGCCTCCGGTACCCTGCGCTCCCACCCTCCTGCCGTCTTGCCCTCTCTCCCCTCCCTTCCTTCCTGGCCTCCCTCCCTCCTCCTTTTCTCCCTCCCCTCTTACGTCCCTGCTTCCCTCCCTCCCTCTGCCCTATCTAGCGCCGCAAGGGTGCCACAGCCTGACAGGCTGGCATGCACTTTGCCGAACACAGCGGTCAGCTGTCATGAGTCGGCATGCTGTACTCCGTACATAGTGGCCCAGAGTGCAGAGCTGAGGCAATACACCACGCGCCTTGTCCTCAACTCCTAAGGATGTCATCTCTCCTACGTTGCACACCATCATCTGCTACGACACACACCATCGTCTGCTGTGGCGCATGCCCTTGTCTGCTGCAACGCACACCATCGCCTGCAGCGACGCGCGCCATCGCCTGTTGCACGGCATGAGGAACGTCAAGTAATCGCACCGTCTTGGCAGGCTGTCGTAGTGCTGCGGGTGCTATGTGGTTGATTGTTGACGTCAGCAGTGGCGCATGACATTGCACAGAACTGCAGCCACACCAGAAGAGCGAGATGTGCACTCTTCACAACATGCACTGTCTTTCGAGCTGTTTCATGCGCGGGTATCCGCAATCTGCTGTGCTGTTTGTTGTGCTATGATGTGTTGTTTTGTGTTGTGTTGTGTCGTGTCGCGTTGTGTTGTGTCGTGTCATGTCGTGTCGTGCCGTGCCGTGCCGTGCCATGCTGTGCCGTGCCGTGCCATGCCGTGCCGCGCCGTGCCGTGCCGTGCCGTGCCATGCCGTGCCGTGTCGTGTCGTGGCGTGGCATGGCGTGGCATGTTGTGGCATGGCATGGCGTGTCTTGGCGTGTCGTGTTGTGTCGTGCATGCGTGCGTGCGTGTGTGCGTGCGTGCGTGCGTGCATGCGTGCGTGCGTACGTGCGCGTG
>SZWC01003058.1:171168-182602 GCA_023375785.1 Penium margaritaceum
CCCCCCCCCATTCCCCCTGCCCCCTCACTTTCTTCCCTTGAATAGTCGGCCAGATCCCCAGAGCACAGGCTTCCTCACGTCTCACCATTTCCACATTGCCGCCCTCCTCATCCGGCGACTCAAGCAACCAGCCCGAGTCTTCCAGCACGCTGCCTATCTTCTCAAACGCACGTCGGTATGGACCCTCCAGCTGCTCCGCCTCCTCTGGAAGCTGCACAACCAGCACCATCACCAGAAAAGCGACGAGCACCATCAGCAAAGCCACCAAGCAAAGCCGCACATCCACCCACCTCCACCGCGAGAGAGCAGCAGCACGTGAGGATTCGCAAAGCAGGACAAGGAGGGCAGCCATTGCCCTCATGTCTGTGGGTGGTTGGTCCCACGTGCCATCATGTCCACGTCCACCACACTCCTCCCTGGCCAGTGCTTGTGCAGCTGTCGTAGTCTGGGTTGCTGTCGAGGCACAGTCTGCGAGTATACTAAGTCCTTCCTGCTCACCTCACTTCCCTTGCACACTAGTGCAGTGCTGCATCAGGGCACAATCGTGTCTGGACTCAACGGTCCCAACCCAGGTGCAGTTGGGCCCCCCCAGGCAGCTGCATCATGTCAGGTGTCAACTACAGCTCCACTTTCATCTGGACAGCAGAGCTCGCGGCGTGCCCACAGGCCACTCAGCCAGTTGAAACACCTAGAAGACCACAGCCAGGCCGGGAGAGAGCTTACATTGCCGCTGTTTATATCCACGAGTGAAACGCTCATGACCACATTCTGGCCTGCCATTACCCACTGCTCCAGAGACATTGCTGCCCCCCCCCCCCCCCCCCCCCCCAACTTCCCCAGTTCCGCCAGGCTTGCCTCGACTGCCCTTTTCACTGTCCGCACAATGCCTGCATGACTTGAGTGCAGCCACCACTGCATCTCCACCATACACAGTCCAAGCACACCTGCGGACACACCGCTCTGTCTCGCGCCACTTGACCAATGCAGGCCAGCGCTTGTGTCGAGGTCCAGAGTTGGACCGGCCGCTGCTCATTGCCAGCCAAGGTCGCCTACGCAAGGTCAAGGTTCCGGCATCTTCTATCCAACAACCCAGCCGTCAGACTTCACAGACAACATGCTCACTGAGTTTCAGCATTCGCAACCCGGTGACAGACATGCTCGTCGCAAGGGCTGTACAGCTCTGCTCCGCTCTTCTCATCCAGAGGTTCCACGTATCTTTTGGCATCTCAAACTGCTTTGAAACCTTGCAACATACTGCCTCGGGTTAACGCTTGCACAGACACGACAGGTGTGAGAGCATGCAACCTCAGCAAGACAGGTCCATGGAAGAGAGCGGCAAACGAGAGAGAGGCTTCAGAAGACCTCGCGAGATCAAAAGGAGACTTCAGCGCGAGAGGATTCGTCCTAGCAGCCTTGACACTGTGTGAGTATCTGGTGCTCTGCTCAGACGGAACATAAACGGTAGTGCGACTTGGGATAAACTCTTGCTTGCCACAGACCACACTGGCATATGTTGGCGGATATATTCGACCAGAACATACACATGTTTTCTATATTATGCCATGCCCTTCCCTGCCTTGCAATGCCAGGCCATGTCTTGCAAAGCCATGCCGTGACATGAAATGCCTTGCCATGTCATGTCATCCCCTGACTTGCAATGACATGCCATGCCTTCTTTCCATGCCATTTCCGCCAGCGCCTGCACGCCCAATGCTGGTGAGGCAGGCAGCAGCAGCAGCCGCAGCAGCGGCAGCAGCAGCAGCAGCAGGAGCAGCGGCAGCGGCGGCGGCGGCGGCAGCAGAAGCAGAAGCATCAACAGCAGCAGCAGGAACAGCAGCAGAGGCAGCAGCAGCACACCTGGTGGTCAAGCATGCCCTTGATGACGAGCATGAAGAGAGCGGCGTCCATCTGGCCCTCGTTCACAAGGTACTCGCCCGTTTCATCCACTTTCGCCTTAAACTCAGACAGCTGCCCGGGGTCGTCCGCCAGCATCACACGGATCGCCTCGTTCGAAATCTGCACACACACAACTCAGCACATTCCGCTCGCTGAACCACTGTGCTTGGGGTTACCGTAACAGTGGTCGTCTGTGAAGGGTCATGGAGATGTTTCCAGAAGTCTTGTCAAAAGAGCAGCGGGAGTCCACACAGAACTTGACCCACGTGCTAGAGAAGGCCACACTGGTGGCTAGAACAAGGTCGCCACTGGGTAAGGCAGGCATTGCCTCCTTCTCACTCGCAATGTGCGTCGGTGACCGGGAAAACCCCCGGACGGCTGAGCGGCGTCAGCTTTCACAGATTCGCGGTGAAATCTTCGATTGTTTCGAGTGCCAAGTCTGAAGTGCTTCGGATCCGAATCAACTTTCACATGCCAAGATTGCTGTGCCAATTGCGGAGGACATCCAATGGACTGTGTCGATCATTTGCAACGTGACAAAGCTGCAATGCCCAACAGAGCAGGGGCTACGACGCACCTCGTTGAGGCCGGTGCGCAGATCCTCATCCAGTTCGTCGGCGGCTGCAACGGTGGCAGTCGAGTCCTGCCTCTTGGCAGCCAGGCACGTGCTGGGCCGGGCGTTACCACTAGGGGACCACGAGCAGGACACGGTCGGGCAAGGCAGGCAGCATGAGACCGCCCCCGGACGGAGAGAGGCGTCTACTCGGTTCGACGATGACGCAGTAGCGGCAGAAGCAGGCCGCAGCACCGCAGCCTCCGTGGAGCAAGCTAGCCGGGCTTGCAGAGCGGTCGCCATCCTGACTCGTCCCCTGTTCCCACGCAGCACCAAGCTGATCAAACTAGCACTACACACCGCCAAGGCGAGGGATTGCAACTTCAGAAGATCGATGAACACAGCGTTTGGCCGAGTAGCGCGTGTTCGGGTTGGCAAAGACAGCCGACACGGCCGAGGAGGAGAGGGCAGCGGCAGGAGCACTCGGACGCGAACACGGCGCGGATTCGGATGCTGTCGAGTGAGAGTAAGAGAGACGACAGCCGCAATCCACGTGGCGTACGTTTCTGGTTGCAAGGCCGGCCTGCTTCCAGGTTCATGGGGAACGGCGTGGCAGGGCTGAACGGCATCGGGAGACTGAACATGTCGTCATTCTTCTATGGGCATAATACCCATAATACCCATAAACGGAGGGGGTAAGGAACGCCCTACCCGGCGACTTAAAAAATATGTCTGCCCTGCCCATTCGCTTCACCATGCTCGATCAGCGGCATGCGCTGCTGATCGAGCGAAGCAAGGTGGGGCATGTCGACCCCCCTCGCCATTCTCACTCCCACGCGAGAATCGCGATCGAGCGATGAAATCTTTGTTTTTTTTTCTTCGACACGCAAACCCCCTAGTTTGATTTAGGGTTTTATGTTTTGTGCAGGCTCTGCCCGCGCAAAATATACAAAAACCTAAATCAAACTAGGGGGGTTATGTGTCGAAAAAAAAAAAAAAACAGCAAAGAGCTCATCGCTCGATAGCGATTGAGCGAAAACACCCGTTTTCGAGTTCGAGCGGAGACGCTTTTTTTTTTTTTCTTTTTCTCACTCGCAAACCGTAAACATTTTCCATTCAAACCGTAGTCGAATGCTACCCCGAATTACATTCGGGGTTTAGGGTTTTATTTTTGCGCAGGCTCCTGCTGGGCCCCGCGGTAGCGGGGCCCAGCAGGTTCCCTTGCAACGCATGGGGAGTCTCGGACCCCCCGTGCAAACCATAGGCAACCCCCCCCCCCCCACGAACATTCATAAACCCCTCGGATGAGGGGTTTGTGAATGTTCGAAGTGATGGATGACGTCAACATGTCGATGCTGCATCGCATGCAGTGTCAACGTGCTGCGTTTTCTCGCTGTCTTAGGTCCGTGGGCAGGGGAGTCTTATTCTTCTGAACCCCGAGTAGGGCATACACACAATCGAATTTTGTGGGTCATCCCTACATGTACCCTTCTTCTATTTCTTGGATAAAAACCCTTTTGGATAAAGGATGTACATACACCCATGTACAAATTTTTAACTGTCATTGTTACGTACCAGACGTACACGAGTCCCAAATATTTCCAAGTGGGAACTTTTGCTATTACAAAAACAACACATTGCGTCCCGAGACGACGATGTTAATTCCGACGGTCGAGGGCAAACTGGCCAGCGGTCCCGCACTCGGTGAATCTTCCCGAACCTTCCAACTAAGAAACTTCTTGGAACCTTCGTAACCTCTTGCAACTTAACTGAGAATCAGTGCTAAGTCAATGTGTGATGACAATCATAAGTCATGCACAAAACTGCAAGGGTCTGGGTAGGGACACATACAAAGTGTTAGGAAGCTCAAATTGAATACAATTGCAGAGAGAGATAACAACTGAAAAGCGCATAGCATAAGTAGCTGCTACGGGGTACGACAAGTGACGCACACGACAATGTCGGTTTGTCCTCAAACCAGCCCAAAACTATTGTTTTGACCGTGACTCTGTGCACCGGTATGCAAACGCAACACCGTCTGAATCTAGAGATGCAAAATCTTGAGCCAGACGATACGACTGGTCACACGCACAAGTCTGGCATTGATCGGTGGACAGACAATGTAAAACATGCAAATCGAGCTCGAGAGCCAGTCCACCAAGAAAACTCCAACGTCTGCAGAAAAACCGCAAAGGACCCAAGCAAGCACCCGGGATGTCGTGGCAGCTTTCTAGCAGCTGTTGGTGCATGGAGCCACCACTTGTCGGTGCTCCGGCGCCAGCCCCATCCGCATTAGGGATCATGTCGCCGTGCTCTCCAGTATTGCCGCTCCACACCACCATTACGTGGTGTACAGGTAATCACCATGGTCGTCGCTCGTGACGGGCGGAAGCCACACAAACCAGAACTCCCCCTGGCTGACATTGCCATCACCATAACGATGACTGAGTGAAGGTAGGGAGGGATCACTCACAAAACCAACCATGGTGAGAACCAGTCAAGCAGACTTACACAGGTGCGTCCTCGTCCTTGCAGAGGGACTACGCTCACTGTCCGTCCTAAACACCAACCACATTACAAGGTCTCCTCGTGACAGTGGTGCAACCCACCAAGTGCCCGGGTGTGGACCATGCACGAAGTCAATCACATACCCATGTGCCAAACACCATGCAAGGGAAACACAACAACAAGATCTACTGGTGATCCCGAAACATGTCTCCGGGTCTCCGGGTCTCGACCACACCTGCTCGCATGCATGGAGCATGCATAACACATGGAGGCATTGGGTCTCCACGTCACAAGCATACAACTCACTAGGTGCGCGGGTTTCGACCAGCATAACCTCGACCAGTCGTGCCACAACCAAAGCAACCACGATGTCCTCATAACGGCACCATGCCAAAGCCCACACACCAACACTCCCCCTCGATTGCAGAGATTGAAAACACGAGCAAAGCTAATGGCCACTCCCAACACAATCTCTGAAGAGGGAGCACGGCTCCCCCATGGCCATGTACCCTTACATGGCAATAGTAAGGGTGACAACGATGCTGATGGGATGTGCTCACACATAACCTCACCCCGTAGCACCGTCATCACTGTCATCATCGTCGCTGTTATCCCGTCGTTGTCGTAGTCGTCACTGCTTTCGTCACCTATTGATCTGACTGGTGCAGCGCTAAGGACCTCCTCCAACTGCATCATTTGATGTATGAGTGCCAGTTGCTGAGGTGCACCTCCCCACGCAGTCTCCGTAGCGTCAAGGTATGTGTACAGCTCGTTGAGCTCTGCTCCGGCAACCGGGCGGCCGGCTACATCTACGACATGCAGACGGTCAATCGCGGAATGAACCTGAAGGTGGACCTTCATCGCGTGTACGTCTGCGTGAGCCACGTTCTTCTCCAACCTCGCATCTTCATCCCGTAGGAAGGAGTGCCGCTTTACCTGCTCTTCACACAAGTCGACCTACTCCTCTCCAGTCGTCGCCTCGAGTGCCGCCTGGCCATGAGCTGCTGGGAGTGTGTGGGCATCAGACAATGAGTCGTCGCGTAAATCGTGTGGGGCTGTAGGTGCAGCTGCTGCTAAGGCACCTGCTGCTGGTGACGCACCAGTCGCTCGGCCGTCACGTGCTCGCCGGACGTCGGCATGCGTAGGTACATCTGCATCCGCAGTATCATTGTGGTCATCGAAGGTGTGCTCAATGCCATGGTGCTCCTCCGGACCCCTGGTGCACAGCCCATCATCCACTTGCTGCTGGAGGTCCGCCTGTCTAAGATATGCATCTTGTAGAGACCACTCAACTGCCTCAAGATGCTTTTGTACATCCTCCACACACTCTCGGCACCCCGTCATGCTAGAACATCCACTTTGTAACAGCGGCTACTGGCCTCCACGAGCACGGCCATGAGACACTGCACGTGTGCCTCCGCTCTAGCCATGGCTACCTCCTAAGCATCCATCGCAAAGCACAGGTGCTCGGGCACGAGAACTACAGCTGTTTCGTTGGCTGGAACGACCATGGTGTCAACGACGCTGGTGGAGGCAGCCATGAGCCAGAGGTCCGCAGCTCGCTCTGCGTCCTCCACCGTGGTTGCTGCAAGCTCATCAACCTCTGACGACGTGTTGTACACATGGGTGTCTGCCGTTGTACATGGGCCATCCTTCGCTCGTGTTGCAGTTGCTACAGATATTGTAACACACTGGGCCTCTATGTTTGTTATTGACTACGTCTGACCAATCCCCCATGTATGACTCGTCTTCCTCACAAGGGGCGTCTGCCCCCTCCTGGCGGTCGGCCACATGCTCCCGTTGTCCTGCACTATCCGACACATCAATCACATGCTGTCCTATGGTTGATGACAAACACTTCATCACCTGTACGGCTGTCAGACAGGTAGAAACCAAGAGGGAGCGACTACCAACCCCGCGATCGAGGACAAGAGAGACGGCTCTACTACAACTCCTGCCACTGCCATTGCAAATCCTACTGTCACGACCATCGTCAATGGCCTGAGCTACCTCTCCGACTCCCTCTGCTACATCGGCTGCAATCTCTAACTCAATCTCTAGAGCTGGCTCAGCGTCAGACCACTCCTCCTCGGATGAATAGTCCTCCCCCACAGCGGGATTATTTTTCACCTCCAGATGCTACACCAACTGAGTATGTCAAGCGCCTCTGTCTGTTGCCTTAGTCCTCAGCTCCATGGTAGTCGTCGGTAGACACTCCATCCCCTCCACGATCGACGCATCGGTAGTTTCTAAAAGGGGGTAACATACCAATTCCGCGACTAGGGATGAGGGATTCGGGTCCTCTGAAACGTCCGCCATTATTGGTGCTGCTGTTTTCGGCACTACTGCTGTTGCTACTGGTACCAACGCTCCAGCCTGGGTACGTCTAGCCAATCGTGCCATTCATTGTCTAGCACGGCGAGTGCGTGCACGAGGGTTGCCTATAGAAGGAATAGTTAAGAGAGCGACGCAGTCGGAGGTGGGGATGACTCCAACAGCCTCTAGGATTGAGCATAGGGTGTCATACATGGACGTGAGATCGGGTGCCAAGACATCCTCAGTCAATGTCTCACACGCGTACGAGGACGATGAGGATGAAGAGGGGGGAGTCTGCTCCGACATGGTGGAGATAGTCCGCTCAACGACCACATGGTCTGTGAGTTGTTGCACCATGCCCTTTAGACCGTGGAACTCGGCGTACAACACTGCCATAGCTCCACTGAGGGGTGCCACAGTATCGGCCGGCAATGTCTCTGAGTCTGATGGTAAAGAAGAATGACAGGACCATATCCAGGGCAGTCGCCTTCCGACAGGGCGCTCGCGACACTAGTGCCAGCCATGGTGCCGATCGCCATAGTAGTATCAGGCAAAGCCATTAGACGCTTCAGGCGTGTGCCACGGCTACAAATGCCACTGTGGACGAGGCGAGTGCGACGCATGCAGGGCCGGTGCCAACCACGGCGCCGGCTGCGCTCCTTGCCAAGCAAGTCTGCTCATCTCAGGAGCTTGGCGTGGGTGAGTGTACAGGGCACTCGCTCCCGCTGGCATGAAGCCACAGGGGAGATTGGCGATCGAAGCACAGTCTCTCAGACGTGCTGCGACGCTGTCACGAGGACGACCACCACCACGTTGGTGGTGCACTGCTGTGCGACTGCTATGCAATTGCTATGTTGCTATCGTGTGGCGAACGTAATATGCGACCTCAACTCATCTTCGGTGCTACTACTGCTGCTTTCAGTGCTGCCTACGGCCGCCGTCAACGCCGACGACGGTGGTCCTCGCCAGACTTCTAGCGGCTGGAAACGCTACTGGTGGTGTCACTACGGCTAGGGCTGCTAGTACTACACCAGTCACCGTCACCTACCCATGGCTGTTACCTCGGCCACCTCTTTGCTGTTGCTGTTGTTAATATCGCATCTCACACGATTCTTGGTGCTATGACAGTCGATGGTCTTGATTTCTTTTGTTTTCCTTTGGGTTCACCGAACGCTCAATGCCAATGGAGTACCACTTCTTGGGGTCTTTCCCGAGTGCCCCACTCGAGGACCCTCCTGTCCTCCTTTTTTGTTGTCTTGCTCGGCCCTCACCTTGAGCAAGCTCACTCGGCAAGCTAGCTTGAAACGCAAAGGTGCAAGGCTTCTTTGCATTGCAAGAAAGCAAGAGTAGTGGTTGCTACCACTATGGCTGCCTCTGTTGCATGCGCTACTACTGTTGCTGTTGCTGCATGCGTGTGTAGCTGCGGTCGCACACTACAGCTGCTCCCCGCCGTCGCCATTGCCTCTGCTGTTGCAATGCAATGCTGCTGCGGCTACTACGAGGGGGTGCTGAGCACTGCTACTGCACTCTGCTACTGCATGCTATTGTGGCTGCTGCCCTCCACTGTTGATGATGTAATTTCTAACCGCCACCACTGCTCTTATAGCTACTGCTGCTGAGGCTGTTGCCCTCCGCCGTTGTGGCTGCAGCCCCTAGCCACTGTTTTTGTGGCTGTTGTTGTGGCTATTGGTTGCCACCGCTAGAGCGGTAGTTGCTCACCGCCGCTTCTGCTGCTGTTGCTTCTGCTACTCATGCAACTACAGCCCACCACCGCTATTGTTGTAGCTATTCCCTGCTGCTGCTGTTGCTACGGCTGCTCCTGAGGCTAGTCCCATCTGTCACTGCTGCTGCAACTGCCCGCCACTGCCGTTGCTGCTACGGCTGCTGGTGTGGCTGCTGTCCTCCGCTGCTCCTGCTGTAGGTGCTCGCCACCGCATCCGCTACTACTGTTGTTAGTGATGTTCCTATTGCTGTGGCTCTTGCCCGTAGCGGTTCCCGCTACAGGTGCTTCCCACCACTGGTGGTGCTATGGCTACTTTTGCTTGCAACTGCCACCATTGTATCCACTACAATGTAGTCGTGCTGGGTCCCTCTAGGATTTGTTGCAGCTGCTATGGATGGCTACCACTACTGCCACTCACTACCACTGCTGCTACGTCTCTACTCGATAGCAAAACAAGTTGTGGCTCGTTTGCTCTCATACCATGAGAAACTTCCTGGAACCTTCTTAACCACTTGCCACTTAACTAATCGTCAGCGCTGAATTAGTGTGTGATGACTGTCACAAGTCATGCACCAAACTGCAAGGGTCTGGGTAGGGACACGTACAGAGTGTCAGGAAGCTCGAATTGAATACAATCGTAGGGAGAGATGACAACTGACAAGCACACAACATAAATGGCGCTGCATCGCATTCCGGGTGACGCATGCGACAGTGTCAGCTTGTCCTAAAACTGGCCCAAATCCATGGTTCTGGCGGTGACTCTGCGCATAGGTATGCAAACGGAACACCATATAGACCTAAAGATGTAGAATCTCAAGCCAGTTTCTATGACTGGTCACACACACAATTCTGGCATCGATTGGTGGACAGACAATAGTTCACCGTAGTTCACCACAGACCGCTTCTTCTTCACCAGAAAAGTACCCATCTATCGAGGCTTGATCTTTTCGCTGCACATTCCCACCAACTGTAGGTTCTACGAGTGCAGCTATACTCTTTTCCCACCAAGAAATCCTTTGCTGTCCAGTGCTTTTCCAGTTGTCATTTCATCTGGTGTTGTACCTTGGGAAGTGCATCACGTATGCCCTGTCACACCACCATGAAGTCATTTGCAAACTGTTGCACCATGGATAGATCCAATCTTGTATCTATGTCCAAGGAACATGTAGGTTGTACCCCATACACCACCTCAAAGGGAGACCTCCTTGTTGAGGCATGTACTGCCGAGATGCAGGCAAACTCAATTACTGGGAATTGTTTTTTCATCCCTCACCATCCGGCTCTAAGATTTCAAACAATATCTTCTCTATGTTCCGGTTGATGTACTCGGTTTGGCCATCCATTTGGGGATGATAGGCCGATGAAAGGGCCACATGGATGCCCAGCTTCTTGAAGAGTTCTTTTGAAATCTGGGAGGTGAAACGAGAGTTATCGTATGAGACCATGCACTTTAGCACCCCGTGACATTTGATGACATGTTGCAAGAGGAGTTGAGCCGTCTCTGTTGCCGTGACCTTCTCTGTGCATGGAGAAAAAAATGCCATCTTGTTGAACCTGTCCACCACCACTAGCACCATGGTGTTCTCCATTGCCAGAGCAAGGCCAGGGCAAAAGTGGCCATTGTGTTGTCACAATGCTTACAACCACAAAAGAGAGATATCTGGCCACAAATTCTGGCCACAAAGAGAGATATCTCCCCACAAATTCAAGTGAGATCTCAGTCCACAGTCGCTCCGGTACCTATAGCGGCTGCAGCTCTCCTGGCATCCATGTCCTCCGCAACTTGATTCGTTGGCATGTGTCACAGCTGCTCACATACTCCTTACAATCTACTCCCGCCTTAGTCCACCAACATCGGCACGCAAGTGTCTTGAAGATTAAAGTTACCACTGTAGTGTGAGTCGTGTGCCTCCTCCAACAACGCTTGAAGCGACAAGACACTCCTCGGCACAACAATGTGATTTCTACATGCATCCCTTCACCGTACTCCCGGCAAAGTCCTAGTCCTCCGCATACCATTAAACCGGGCGTGGCGTGCTAGTCTTAACTGGAGAGTGCAAGCACCAATCGGCGGCAACGATGACCAAGGCGAGGCTGGTGCACACCATCCAATACATGCGGAAGTGTAGGACCGTCTTGGGGGACCACGACGACACGTGTTCCTTTGCTCCTTCAAATTCAGATAGGGTACATGTAGGGATTACCCACAAAATTCGATTGTGTGTATGCCCAACCCGACGTTTGGAAGAATAAGACTCCCCTGCCCATGGACCTGAGAATATTGACATTTTACCCACGAAAAGCGAGAAAACGCAGCATGTCGACACTGCATCGCATGCAGCGTCGACATGCTGACATCATCAATCACTTCGAACATTCACAAACCCCTCATTCGAGGGGTTTGTGAATGTTCGTGGGGGGGGGGGGGGTTGCCTATG
>SZWC01003058.1:182696-196840 GCA_023375785.1 Penium margaritaceum
GGGGGGGGGGGGGGGGGGTTGCCTATGGTTCGCATGGGGGGTCCGAGACTCCCCATGCGTTGAAAGGGAACCTGCTGGGCCCCGCTACCGCGGGGCCCAGCAGGCACCGTCCCGTTCACCACCTCGAATGGTGCCTTGCTGGTGGAGGTGGACGTGACAGCTGGCCTCTTCGTCGTTCCGTCAGTTTGGGGATGAAAACAGGTCGATATCTACACCTTGCTGCTGTACCACTCCATGAGTTCGCGCCAAAACGTTCTTGTGAAGCGTAGGTCACGGTCGATCAAAATGGACCGTGGTACACCATGGAGGTGCACCACATGCTTGAGGAACAGCCGAGTCGTGCCTTCTGTGCTCACCATATTACACATCGCGATAAAGTCAGGCATATTACTGAAGTGATCGACCATCATCAATGCCACATTGTGACCTGCCTCTGTCTGGGGCAAGCCCGTGATGAAGTCCATGGAGATATCATGCCACGGCTGCTCGGGGATGGACAAGGGTTGGAGGAGATCCGGGGTTTTTGTCCTCCGTGTCTTGTGGCATTGGCAAACGTCACAACTCTTGCACAATTCGGTTACCTCTGACGATATGGTGGGATACCAAGACTAGGAGCAACAGTCTTTAGTGTCTTGTCGACAGAGAATTGACTACCATGGCACTCCTCTAAAATCAACTGTCAAAGCATTGACACCACAGGAATCACCACCTGTTCTGTGCACTGCCGTCGCCGAGACGTCGCCTCAAAGAAAAATCTCCACGCGTTATACTCCACATGCACATTATACCCCTTAGTGAAGAGCTTTACAAGGAAATCATCCTCATGGATGGTACGATACACAACCCACAACATCAGGTTTTTGTCGCCGTGAGAATGTATTGGCTGGGTTGATGTGACCCGGCTGGTACACGATCTCGTAGTCGAAGTGCGACTTGAGGTACTCTACCCAACAAGCCGCGAGCTGAGGTTTGGCTACGTCTTGAAGTACTTCAACACGTGGTGGTCGGTGAAGACCGTGCATTTTGTGCCTCTAGATAGCACTGCTAGATGATGAAGGCTACGCCCATGGTGAGCATCTCCTTGTCATGGATGATGTAGTTCAACTCATCTTCATGCAACTTGCACGAGTAGTAGGAGACCAGCGGTGACCTGCTGCTCAAATCCTGCAAAAGGATACCACCAATGACCAAATCCAATGCATCCGTCGCCACGTCAAACTCACGGCTGCTATCGGCCAAGTGCAAGGCAGGCGTATAGGTCATAAAACTTTTGATGTTCTCAAAGGCTTCTTCTTTTCTAACTTCCCAAATCCATCTGCAGTCCTTGCAAGTTAGATTGGAAAGTGACGCTGACACTCCAATATAGCCAAGGATAAACCTGCGGTAGTAGTTGCATAACCCAAGAAATGCTTACACATCATACACAATGTGCAACTTTGGCTACTCTTACACAACTGACAACTTCCACGGGTCCATGGAAATGATTCTATTGCCAATTATGTGTCAAATTAGTTTGAATTTTACCACCACAAACTCACACTTTAAGAGATTCACAAAAATCTTCTGCTTTCTCAAAATCTCGAGGACCTTCTTCACATGCTCCTCATGCTCCTCGGCCAACCTGCTATACATCAAGATGTGTTTAGGAACACCACCACAAAGTCATCCAGGTACGGCTTGAAGCCGTACCTGGATCGCCGCCATAAAGGTGGCTGGTGCATTGGTCAACCCAAAAGACATCACAATAAACTCGTAGAGACCATAGCGGGTGAAGAAAGCCCTCTTTTCCACATCATGTGTTGCAATGCGGATCTGGTGGTAGCCGGATCGGAGGTCGATCTTTGTGAAGAAGCAAGCCGCACGGAGCTGATAAAAAAACTCCTTGGCTTGTAGAAGCGGACACCGGTTCTTGATGGTCAACTCTTTCAACGCCCAGTACTCCACGTACATACGCATCTCCCCTGTCTTTTTCTATGCAAACAGGTTAGGTGTAGTGTAAAGAGACAAGGATGGATGGATGAAGTCCTACTCCGTCATCTCTCTGAGCTACCTCTTGAGCTCCTGCAACTGTGGGTTGCTCATGTGGTACATTGCACAAACAGGCAAGTGTGCTCTAGGTTTACGGTTGATGCGATGGTCCACTCCCACTTTGGTGGTAGACCCGGCGTGAGGGTGTCGGGGAACACATCCTAGAACTCTATACACACCTTTCTAAGCCCCTCAGGCACCAGGACAAGTTTACCTTGTGCTCCCGGCTGCTCACGAGTCGTCCCATGTGCCACATGAGGCACCAAGTCCTGTGATTTGTTGAAGTCGGCCTCCAAGTCTCACCCGAACGCCACTTGATTGAGATGGTGCACGCACTTCTGTCTTCAGTTGATGAGAGGGTTCCACTTGTGGAGGAAGTCACAAGTGAAGATCACATCGCAATCCTCCATCAGGTACACCCGATATACGGTCGTCATGCAAAGATTCTCCAAGGAAATACAGAGGGGATGGGGCAAGTACCTTACTTCAATCGTGCCGTCCACTTGGTTTGCGGTCCGCTTCTTGCTTGTGAGCACAAGGCCCCACTTCCGGCACAATCCATGATCACGGAACTGTGGCTTTCGCCATAATCTAGCAAAATCTCCAACTTCATCTTGACGCATTTCACTCGCGCCTCCAAGAGAAGCATCGACTGTTCCTCCTTATACCCAGAATCCTATGCATTGACCTTGGAAACCCCATAAGTACTGCAATACGTTTGGGCAGGCAATCAAGTGGTGATTTGGGCTTAGATGAGCCAGGAGCAATGCCATCTACTCCTGGCTCACCTCGTTTCCCGACTCCTTTGTTGCCTTTGTTGCTTCCATCATGGATTGTTTCCCCTTTCCCTTCCCGCTTTTCCTTGCTCTTCACCTTTCTTTGGACTCCAGAAATCATGCACAATTTGGTCAGGTTTGCTACAGTTGTAGCAATTGTGCTGTTGCAACACTCCCATCTCCATGGGCATGTTGTTGCTCTCGGCCTGATTTCCGTAACCACCGCCAAACAAGTTGTGGCTATTGGCATGAGCCTGTGGCACACGTGAGTCATACTCCTCTGCTACTATGATGATCTCTGGCAGCTCGTTGTTGAGATCGTGCATCACTATCACAGTACGGGCATCGTTCTTGAGGGTATTGCTGTAGTGAAATCACACTTCATATGAGTCGAAGGCACAGTTGGCAACGATCTCACAAAATCTGCGGGTGTAGTTGGTGACGCTTCCAGTTTGGCAAAGCCGATACAGCTTGGCAAGCGTGCTATTCCTCATGTCATCTACGGTGAAGTGGTTAATGAACGACTGTATGAAATCCTTCCACGAGGTCAACCATTTCGTGATAGGATTGCCACTGCTGCAAGTTGGAGTCGATGGGGTTGAGATTTCCGTCACGGCAGAAATGTCGGCAACCATTACTGTTACGCGCCTCACTTACTGGCGCAAGTGAGGCAAGTGTAAGGCATGAGTAAGTATCAGGTGAGACGTAGGTGTGGGGTAGGTCTAGGCAATAGGTGAAGCGTAGGTGAGGCGCAGGTAAGGTGCAAGTGAGGCTTAGGTGGGGCACAGGTGGGGTGCAGGTGGGGTACAGGTGGGATGCAAGAGGGATGTAGGTAGGGCACTGGTGAGGCGTAGGTGAGGTCAAGGTGAGGCGTAGGTGAAACACAGGTGTAGGCCTAACTGAGGAGCATGTGAGGTGTAGGTGAGGTGCAGGTAAGGCACAAGTGAGGCATAGATGAGGGTCAGCTGAGGTGTAGGTGTAGGCACACATAAGGCGCAGGTGCGGCATAGGTAAGGCGCAGGTTAGGTCCAGGTGTAGGCACAGGTGTTCGAGCAAGTGAGGCATAGATGAGGTGCAGGTAAGGCATAGATGAGGCAAAGGTGAGGTGGAGGTGAGGTGCAGGTGAGACAAAAGTGAGACACAGGTCAGGCACAACTGAAGCACAGGTGTGGTGTAGGTGACGTGCAGGTCTAGGTGCGTGCGGGATGCAAGGGGAAGGTGAGACACAGGTGAGGCACAGCTGAGGCGCAAGTGAGGTGCAGGTGAGCAGAGGTGAGGTGTAGGTTAGGTGTAGGTGAGGTACATGTAAGGCACAGGTGAGGCGCAGGGGAGGCCCAGGTGGGACTCAGGTGAGGGGCTAGTGAGGTGCAAGTGAGGCGCAAGTGAGGTGTAGGTGCGACGTAGGTGATGGGTAGGTGAGGCCCAGGTGAAGCGTAGGTGAGGCATAGGTGAGGCGCAGGTGAGGGGCAAGTGAGGCGCAGGTAAGGTGCACATCAGGCGTGAATGAGGCGCATGGGAGGCGCAGGTGAGGCACAAGTGAGGCAAAGGTGAAGTGCAGGTGAGTCGCAAGTACAACGTAGGTGAGGCGTAGGTAAGGCGCAGGTGAGTCACAGCTGAGGTGAACATGAGGCTCTAGTGAGGTGCACGTGAGGCTCTAGTGAGGTGCAGTTGAGGCTTAGGTGAGGGGCAGGTGAGGCATAGGTGAGGCACATGTACGATGCAAGTGAGGCACAAGTGAGGCACAGGTGAGGCGTAGGTGGGACACATGTGGGGTGAAGGTGGGGGATAGGTGGGGTGTAGGTGAGGTGCAGGTGAGGCCCAGGTGAGGCATCGGTGAAGCGCAGGTGTAGGCGCAGGTGAGACGCAGGTGAGGTACAAGTGTGGTACTGGTCAGGTGTAAGTGAGGCGCAGGTGAGGCATATATGAGGCGCAGAGGTAGGCGTTGTGTAGGCACAATTGTATGCGTAGGTGAGGCATAAGTGACGTGCAGGTAAGGCGCAGGTGTAAACACAGGTGAGGTGCAAGTGAGGCGTAGGTGAGGTACATGTGAGGTGCTGGTGAGGGATAGGTGAGGCGTATGTGAGGATTTGGTGAGGCTTAGGTAAGGCGCAGGTATAGGTGCATGTGAGATGTAAGCTGGGCATGGGTGGGGTGCGGGTGGGATGCCGGTGGGGCGCGAGTAGGGTGTGAGTAGGGCATGGGTGGGACGTGGGTGGGGCACGGATGAGGTGTGGGCAAGGTGCAGGTGGGACGCGGGTGGGGTGCAGGTAAGGCGAGGATGTGGTGCGCGTTTGGCATGGGTGGGGCGTAGGTGGGACGTGGGTGGGATGCGGGTGGGGCGCGGGTGGGGTGCGGGTGGGGCGTGTGTGGGGTGCGGGTGGGGCACAGGTAGGGCGCGGGTGGGGTGGAGGTGGGACGCAGGTAGGGCATGGTTGGAGCGTGGGTGGGGCGCGGACGGGGCGCCCTTGGGGCAAGGGTGGTTCGTGGGTAGGGCGCGGGTGGGGTGCGGCACCCATGCCCCACTCGCACTCGTGCAGGAGTGGGGCATGGGTGGGACGTGGGTTGGGCGCGGATGGGGAGCGAGAAGGGAGGGTAAAAAATTTGAAGGAGATGATGACAGCATGAGTATGAAGATGCGATGTGTCTCCAAGTGAGGGCGAGCTCGTGGAGTTAGCTGGAGTGCCAAAGCGTGAACTTCACTCTTAGTGGTGCTGCAATGCCAATAGGTAGGCACGATGAAGATGCAATGTAGAGATGCATGATTTTAGTGTGGGAGCAACAATATTGGTGCGGGAAAAATGAGGAAGAGAGCCACAACAACTGAGGTGCGGGTGATGAGAAACAGCGCCGGAGTTCGGGTAAAGAACCAGGTGTAGTGCCTGAAGCACGGACGTGATTGCATGAGGAGCTCAAGATGAGTTGCAACTCAAGATGAAGAGGAGTTGGGCGTAGTGCCCAGGGCACTAAGCCCAGGTGCATGCGCTGAAGACATGCAAATACCATAGCATCTAGTTGCATCCGATGGCCCCTAACGCTTAGATGCCGGCTGAAGTGGAATGGAAGGGTGTGCTTGAATCACGCAAGCACGCAAGCACATGCGCTGAGAGATGTAACAAGGAAAGATGCCACAACTGAGGTTTGGTAGGCGAGGGAATGCAAAAAATAGAGAGGAGGTCGAGCGCAAGTAGGGTGCAGGCAGGGCACAGGTGGGGCGCAAGTGGGGCGCAAGTAGGATGTCGGTAGGACGCCGGTGGGGCACAGGTGGGGTGCAGGTGGGGTGCAGGTGGGGCGCACGTGGGATGCAGGTGCGGTGTAGGTGGGGTGCAGGAAAGGCACATGTGGGACGTAGGTGAGGTGTAGGTGGGCCGTATAAAGGACGTAGGTGGGGTGCATGTGGGGCACAGGTGGAGTGCAGGTGGTGTGCAGGCAGAGCACAGATGGGACAAAGATGGGACGTAGGTGGGACGGAGGTAATGCGGAGATGCGACGTAGGTGGTTCGCAGGTGAGGCGCACTTAAGGGACAGGTGAGGCACAAGTTAGGCACACATGAACAAAGATGAGGCATAGGTGGGGCATAGGTGGGGCCCACATGGGATGCAGGTGGCGAGTAGGTGGGGCGCATGTGGGGGGCGTAGGTGGGATGCTCGTGGGGCGCAGGTTGGGTGTAGGTGGGACACAGGAAGGGTGCAAGTGGGGCGCACGTGGGACAGGTGGGGCACAAGTGGGGCACATGTGGGGCACACGGAGGGCATAGGTGGGGCGTAGGTAGGATGCAGGTGGGGCGTAGGTGGGACGCAGGTGAGTTCAGGTGGGACACAGGTGGGGCGAAGGTAGGATGTTGGTGGGGCGCAGGTAGGGCACAGGTAGGACGTTAGTTGGGTACAGGTAGGATTCTTGTGGGACATAGGTAGGGCGTAGGTGGGGTACATGTTCGGTACTGGTGGAGTGTGATGGGGTGAAGGTACGGCACAGGTGAACATGGGTGAGGCACAGGTGAGGCGTAGGTGGGGCGCAACAGGGAAGTAGGTGGGGCACAAGTGGGGTGCAGGTGGGGCAAAGGTAGATTGCAGGTGGGGTGCAGGTGGGGTGAAGATGGGGCATAAGTGGGGCACCAGTGGGGAGCAGGTGGGTGTATGTGGGGTGCAGGTGGGACGTAGGTGGGACGGAGGTGGGGCCCAGGTAGGGTGTTGGTGGGGCGCAAGTGGGACAGAGGTGGACACATGTGGGTTGCAGGTGGGATGCACTTGGGACGCAAGTGGAGCGCATGTGAGGTGCAGGTAAGGTGAGGCGGAGGTGAGACGGAGGTGAGGTGCAAGTTGGACGTACATGAGCAGAGATCAGGTGCAGGTGGGGTGCCGGTGGGGCTCAAGTGGGCATAGGTGGGACACACATGGGGCGCAGGTGGGGTACAGGTGGGATGCAGGTGCGATGCAGGTGGGGTGCAGGTGGGACGTAGGTGGGACGGAGGTGGGGCCCAGGTAGGGTGTTGGTGGGGCGCAAGTGGGACAGAGGTGGACACATGTGGGTTGCAGGTGGGATGCACTTGGGACGCAAGTGGAGCGCATGTGAGGTGCAGGTCAGTTCCAAGTGAGGCAGAGGTGAGACGGAGGTGAGGTGCAAGTTCGACGTACATGAGCAGAGATCAGGTGCAGGTGGGGTGCCGGTGGGGCACAAGTGGGTATAGGTGGGACACACATGGGGCGCAGGTGGGGTACAGGTGGGATGCAGGTGCGATGCAGGTGGGGTGCAGGTGGGACATAGGTAGGGTACAAGTTGGCCACAGGTGGGGCGCAGTAGGGGTGTAAGCGGGGAGCAGGTGAGGTGCACATGGGGCGTAGGTTGGACGCAGGTGGGACGTAGAGAGGGTTCATGTGGGGCGCACTTTGGGTGCACGTGGGGTATAGGTAGGATGCAGGTGGGGTGCAGGTTGCACACAGGTAGGGTGCAGGTGGGACGGAGGAGGTATGGAGGTGGGGCACAAGTGGGACGTAGGTGAAGCAAAGGTGAGACGCAGGTGAGGCTCAAGGGAGGCGCACGTGAGTAGAGATGAGGCATAGGTGGGACGCATGTGGGACATAGGTAGAGCACGGGTGGGGAGCAGGTACGACGCAGGTGCGGAGCAAGCTGGACACTAGTGGGACGTTGGTGGGACGTAGGTGGGACACACGCGAGATGAACGTGGGGTGTACGTGGGTCACATGTTGGGCAAAGGTGTGGCGCATTGTGGGGCACAGTGGGTCGTATGTGGGGTGCATGTGGGACGTAGGTGAGGAGCATTGGTGGGGTGCATGTGAGTGTGCGGCGTAGTTGGAGTCATGTTGGGGGCATGTGGGATGTAGGTGGGACGCGGGTGGGACGTAGGTTTGATGCAGGTGGGATTAGGTGAGGCATAGGTGGCACGTGGGTGGGGCGCTGGTGGGGCAGAGGTCGGGTGGGGGTAGGGCATAAGTGGGGCGTACGTGGGATGTACGTGGGGCACACGTGGACCCACGTGGGGCGCGGGAGGGGTGCAAATGGGACGCATGTGGGGCACAGGTGGGACGCAGGTGCGACACATGTAATACATAGGTGGGACGTAGGTAGGGCGTAGGTGGGGCACAGGTGTGGCACAGGTAAGGTACATGTGAGACGGAGGTTAGGCGGAGTTCAGGTGCAAGTTATGTACACGTGAGCAGAGATGAGGCACAGGTGAGGTGCAGGTAGGTTGCATGTGGGGCGCAAATGGGACGTAGGTCGGATGCAGGTGGGGTGCAGGTGGGGCACAGGTGGGACGCGGGTGCAATGCAGGTGGGGCGCAGGTGGGACATAAGTAGGATGCACGTGGGGCACAGGTAGGCTGTAGGCGGGACGAAGGTGGGGCGTAGGTGGCGTGTAGGTAAGGCGTAGGTGAGGCATAGGCAGGGTTCCAGTGATGTGCATGTGAGATGCGGTGAGGCATAGGTGAGGTACAAGTGAGGTGCAGGTGGAGCATAGGTGGGGTGGAGGTAGGAAAGAGGTTGCCTGAAGCTTTGATTCCATGTCAGAAGAATGGAGTGACTGCAGCGGATGGAGGTAGAAGCAAATAGAACTAGTGTGGCATTAGGAGACGCAAGAGAGCCGTGAAAAAGGTAGAGAGCTGTGGAGGCAGGAAAGGATTTGGACGGAGATGATAATAGGGGTGCCACGGATGTTGAGTTAGAGGAGAAGGGTAGACAGGCACGGTGAGTGAATGCTGGAGGTGTCAAGGGTAGCATAATGGAAACTGAGAGAGCTAAGAAGAAAGTAGAAGTGAACATTCGATGACAGAGAATGGATGAACAAAAGGGGAGAGCGGCGAGTAGAGCGGAGACATGGCGGCAAAGCCGCAGAACCAAAGACAAACATGATGAATAAAACTATTATGGGCTAAACTCAAGGGAATGAACATCCTCGGGATATACAAGCAGAACGGGACAAAGTATATGGACAACACCTTCTTTTTGCTAGCCGGACGTGGATGGAAAATGTCAAATTACTAGGGCATACCTTGGACGTTTCGGTCTCAACGGTCACCTTACCGGAGAGCCATTTGTCAAGGTGGTTAGGTCCAGGACCTGAACCGTTATTGAGATCTTGCACAATCTCTGAGGTGCTTACCTACACCTGACATGTGCCTGGCCTGCGCCCCACCTGCGCCTCACCTGCGTCTCACCTGCGCCTCACTTGCGCCTGACCTGCACCTCACCTATGCCACACTCGTGCCTTGACTGCACCTTGTTTGCACCTTGCCTGCTCCTCGCTCGCGCCTTGCCTACGCCTTGCCTGGGCCTCGCCTACGCCTTGCCTGTGCCTCCCTTTTGCTCCATCTGCGCCTCTCCTGTGCCTCACCTACGCCTCACCTGCGTGTAACTTGTGCCTCATCTGCGCCTCACCTTCGCCTCACCTATGCCTTACCTGTGCCTCACCTGCAGCTCACCTGCGCCTTACATGCGCCTCACCTATGCCTCACCTGTGCCCCACTTACACCTCATCTGCGCTTTGCCTCTGCCGTGCCTGCGCCTCACCTGTGACCCACGTGTGCTCCACCTGTACTCCACCTGCACCCTACCTGGGCCTAACATGTGCCTCACTTGCACCTTACCTGTGCATCACCTGCGCCTCACCTTCGACTTACCTGCACCTCAACCATGCCACACCTACACCTCACCCATACCTCTCCTATGACTCACCCACGGCCCACCTATGACCCTCCTGTGTCCGACCTATATCTCACCTGCTTCTTACTTGTGCTCTAGCTATACCCCACCTGCGCTGCGCCTGCGCCTCACCTGTGCCTCATCTGTGCCTCATTTGCGCCTCACATGTACCTCACCAACGCCTCAAATATACCTCACCTGCTCCTCACGTGCTCCTCACCTATGCCTCATCTGCATCGCACTTGCGCCTCACATACACCTCACATGCACCTCACCTATGCCTCACCTACACCTCACCTGCATCTCACATGCATCTCACCTGCACCTCACCTGTGCCTTGCCTACACCTTAGATGCGCCTCACCTATACCTCACGTACGCCTCTCCTGTACTATTCTTGCGCCTCACCTGTGTCCCACCTACGCCTCACCTATAGCTAACCTGCGCCTCACATGCGCTTCACCTGGCGTCCCACTTGCGCCCCTCCTATGCTCCACCTGCGCCCCACCCGCGTCCTACCTGCGCCCCCCCTGCACCCCACCTGCGTTCCACCTGCGCCTCACCTACGCCTCACGTGCGTATCAGCTACGCCTCACCTACGCCTCATCTACGCCTCACCTGGGTCTCATTTGCGCCTCACCTATGGACCAAGTGCGGCCCACCTATGCCTCACTTGTACCTCACCTATGTCGCATTTACGACTCACACGTGCTGCACCTATGCCTCACCTGTGCCTAGCCTGTACCTCACCTGCGCCTCACCTGCGCCTCACCTACCTCACCTGCACCACAACTGTATCTCATCTGGGCCTCACATGCGCCTCACCTACGCATTGCATGCAAGTCACCTGCGCCCCACCTGCGTCCCACTTGCCTGTCACCTGGACCTCACCTGCGCCTCACCTGCGCCGCATGTACGCCTTACCTGATTGTACATGTCATGCGGTGATGTGGAGCCGCAAGATGAGACCACATGGAAGATGTGTTCTTGTTATGGACGTGTACACTATTGTTCACGGGCGCATTCTCACAGAGGCGACAAACAACATGCATCAGGTCGTCCTCCTTGCAGTAGAAGTAGTTGGAGCAGTATGTGTGGATGTTTTGTTGGAGGAAAGGGGCCGCAGCTTGCACACACGTGGCAGGAGGGGCCGGGTTTTCCGTCTCTTGGTTGATCCAAGCCACTAGTTGAGCGTTGGCCATGTGGCCTGTGTGGCACAAACCTTCGTGGCCAGATATGTACGTTAGCTATTGGACCACGACAAATATTTGATGATGCATGCATTGATTAAGCAACAAAAGTCCACACGTAATGTATCATGGGTCATCTAGAACGTGTCCAGGATTGGACATTAGGTACCGACGAAACATGCGCAGGCAATAGGAAGGAGAAGCTGTATACTTGCTGAATCACCGGGTAAGGCTAGGATGGCTGAGGAGATGCGGTGGTCGACGAAACAATGACGCGGTAAAAAAAGATGAGTGTAGAAAGTTTTACAAGCAATTTTTTGAAATGGCCCAAGAAGACAGGAGCGTAGAATCACAGATGAAGTAGATGACCTTTTCCTTTACAATTTGATAGCCAAGTACCTCATAGGATCTATTTTTTCTGGCTTTGGTGCATTTCCCCGCACGCCAGTAGCTTGGGTGTGCACAACACCTTATGTATGTACGATCGATGATGGTTTGTGCGTGCTTTTAGGTCACTTGACTGGGGGGGAGGGGGGGTCACCAGTTCCCACTTGGTAGGCAATGCTATGGACTACCAAAGGAAGTTGGCGACCCCAAAGGGCAAACAAGAGGAGTGTACCGGAAAAAAATTCTTTCAAATGGATTCCAGGCTTAAGATCCCTTGTTGTTTGATGGTTTAAGATTCTGCACTGTAACCACGCACATTCCCAGAGAACCGTCACATCTATGTCCATCCACTGCCGACAACCAAGTCTTGCTGAGGTCTCTGAGCCCACTCGACTTTTGCAACGGTTCTCACTCCCTTCCATCACCTCCATGTGAAGAAAAAGCAAGTCAAGAAGACGCTCTCTGAAGCCATATCCAGAAAGAAACAATTTTTTTTTCTTTATCTGGTTTATGAAGGTTAACATCAGTTCGGACCCACGCTATTAGACAGAGGAAAAACATTATCTCCACCTGTCGTTTAAGAGGTCCATACATCAACGTGTGGAGTAACTACATTTTTACAACATATGAAGTATTTGGCACGTGGAAAGCACAAGTTCGACAGTAGCGCTCGTCCCTCCAAACCCAATCCTCGCGTTTGACACGCATCCTTGAGCCGCACAAGATGACAGTGATATCTCCTGTGAGAGCGTTCTCGCTTGGACAGGCTTATGTGCACCTCACATGTGCCTCACCTATGCCTCACATGCACCTAGCTTGCACCTCACCGGCGCCTCACTTGCGTCCCACTGGGCCCCACCTATGCCCCATCTGCGCTGAACCTGTATCTCACCTGTGCCTCGCTTGCGCCCCACCTGTGTCCCATTTGCATCCAACCTACACCCCACCTGCGCCTCACCTTCGCCTTACGAGCGCCTCACCTACGCATCACTTGCGTCTCACCTACACCTCATCTTGCCTCACCTACGCCTCACATACACCTCACCTGTGCCTCACCTGTGCCTCACCTTCATCTCACCTGCGCCTTACCTCTGTAGCACCCGCACCCAGCAGTGCTTCACCTGCACCGAACCAATGCCTCACCTACGACTCACCTACGCCTCACCTGCGCTTCGCCTACGCCTCACCTGCGCCTCACCTACGCTTCATCTACGCCTCACGTGTTCCTCACCTCTGCCTCCTGCACCCCACCTTCGCCTCAAGTGTGCCTCACTTTAGCCTCTCCTGCGCCTCACCTACGCCTCACCTGGCACCTCACCTAGTGCTTTACCTGCGCCTCACCTGCATCCCACCTATGACCCACCTGCACCCTACCCACGCCCCAAATAAACCCCATCTGCACCTCAACTACACCTCACCTGCACCTCACCTGCACCTCACCTGCGCCTGACCTGTACCTCAATATCACCTCACCTACTCACCACCTATGCCCCACCTACGTCCCATGTACGCCGCACCTGCACCTCACGTGGGCCTCACCTGCGCCACATTTACGCCTCACTTGCGCCTCAGCTTTGCCTCACATATGCCTCACCTGTGCCTCACCTGTACCTCACCAATGCTTACCTGCACCTAACATGGGCCTCACCTTCACCTCACCTATGCCTCATCTATGCCTCACTCATGCCTCATCTGCCCCTTGCCTGCGCATCGCCTACTCCTCGCCTGCGCCTCGCCTATGCCTTGTCTGCGCCTTGCCTACGCCTTGCTTGCGCCTTGAATTTGCCTAGCCTACACCTCGCCTGTGTCCCACCTACATCTCACCTACGCCTCACCTATGCCACACCTGCACGTGACTTGTCCCTCACCTACGCCTCATGAGCGCCTCACATTTACCTTACTTGTGCCTCACCTGCGCCTCACTTGTGTCTCACCTACGTCTCACCAACGCCTCACCTGCTCCTCACCTGCGCCTCTCTTGCACCTCTCCTGCACCTCACCTGCGACCCACCTACGCTCCACCTACGCTTCACTTGCGCTCTACCTGTATCCTACCTGCGCTTCACCTGTGCCTCACTTGCGCCTTTCCTGAGCATTACCTGGGCCTCACCTGAGCCTTACATGTGCCTCACCCATACCTCACCTACGCGTCATTTGCACCTCACATGCGACTCACCTGTGCCCCACCTATGTCCCAGCTTCACCCCACCCGTGTCCCACCTGTGTCCCACCTGAGCTCCACCTGCACCCCACCTGCGTCTCACTTGCGCCTCACCTGTGCCCCATTTGTGCCTCACCTGCACCACACCTACACCTCACCTATGCCTCAATTGTGCCTCCCCTGAGCCTCCCCTACACCTCACCTCTGCCTCACTTGCACCTCACCTACGCCTCACCTTGGCCTCACCTCCGCCTCAATTGCACCTCACCTACGCCTCACCTGCGCCTAACCTGCACCTCACCTGCGCCTCACTTGCGCCTTATTCATGCCTTACCTGCGCTTCACCTGCGCCTCACCTACACCTCACCTGCGCCTTGCCTACGCCTCACTTGCCCCTCACCAGTGCCTTACCTGCGCCTCACCTGCGCCTCACCTAGGGCCTCACCTC
>SZWC01003059.1:14568-25389 GCA_023375785.1 Penium margaritaceum
TTCACATCCATCTAGTGCAATTCCCAGTCATGTTGAGCCACCACACCAAACAGAGCGTGGGCTGAGGTCATGCAATCGACAGGGGCAAAGGTGTCATTGTAATCAATGCCCTCGATTTGAGAGTACCCCTTGACGACCAAGCGAGCCTTGTGGCGTTTCTACTGAGCCATCCGGCTTCACCTTCTTGCGAAAGACCCACTTGACCTAAATCGCCCTCCTCCCAGGTGGAAGGTCGACTAGCTCGTAAAGTCCGTGCTCTCGGATGGCACGAAGCTCATCCTCGCAGGCGGCACGCTAGGCGTCGTCATCCTCTGATGAGAGGGCGTCCCTCAGTGTGCCCGGATCAGGCGCCAACGAGGGAGAGATCTGAGTGGCGAGTGCACACACCTCAGAACTGGGCCTGTCGACCACAAGGTCAGCTGCTGCATCATAAGCAGTACGGAACTCACGAGTGAAGAGATCATGCCCTAAAGGGCACGCTGGATGTACCTCTGTCTGATCTGTACGGACACTCAGGCCGAGGGCCTTTGTGCCGGGATCGCCACTCGCAACGCTGCGAGTGGAGTGCCTGGGTGCAGGACCTGACACTCGCTGGGTTATGGAGCCCAACGGACGAAGACGACCACCGGGCTCATGCGAGTGGCCTGGGCTCGAAGGGCTGACAGTAGGCTCAGAGACAGGCACGACCACATCCGGTGAGGACTGAGGCACAGGGGCAGGTGATGCAATGGGAGGAGAGCCTGGTGAACTGATGGGAGACGCAAGACTGGGAGTGGCAGTAGGACCGCCCATAGAGATAGGAGTACCGGTGGACAGAGGGACAGCATCAGCCATCACTAGCCACAGACAAACCGCGAGAGCGGCATCACTCTTTTGGCGCAGGCTGTAGACCCACCGCATCCGGGTGAATTCATTGCTCAGGGTCAGGAAATATCGGCCCCAATCAGATAAAGACTCAATAGGGAGAGGACCGAGAAGGTCCAAATGGACCAGCTCGAGGGGACGAAGGGCTCGAGAACGGGAGTTAGGGTAGGTGCAGCGATGCATCTTACCCTGAGAGCAAAACTGACAATCAGTCTTGGGCGGCTTCTCGAAAGAGGCCGCGTCAAGACCGAGGGGGGGCTGTATCCTAATGAGCTTCAACATAGTGTCGGAGCCCACATGACACAGACGTCGATGCAGTAGGCGCTGGTGCTCAGCAAACAGGACATCAGTGACAAACACACAAGCAGGTGGAGAAGGAGAGCAAGGAGAAGAAGAGATCCGACGAACACGATACAGATCGTCCACAACAGAGGCACGAAGAACAAGAGTGCGAGTATCAAGAGCAGTCACTGTCGCGGAGTCGGCAATGTGCTCCACAGAGAGTCCCATCAAAGTACAGGCACACACAGAGAGCAAGCTGAGCTCAAGGTCAGGCACAAAAAGCATGTCGGAGAGATACAAGGGGCCAGACGGACCATCGAAGCACACATCCCCAACACCCTGGACTGGCAAGGACTGACCAGAGCCTGTGTGAACGGAGTGAACAGATGCCACAGGACCGAGGACAACAAAGTCACTACGACGACATGTCATGTGGTGAGTGGCACCGGAATCGATGATCCAAGTGCCATACGAATCATGACTAGAGGACATCACGGTGCAACGGGAAATGGAACACTCGGCTGTAGACAGGCGCTCGACAACAGAGGAGGGAGAACGATGAAGGGCGCACAGGTGAGACTCAAAAATCCAATGTGTACTGTCAGGCCCATCATCATCACATGCCAGCTATGCTCCCCCACACGAGTCATCACGAGAGACGAGAACAGACGAATAAATAGTCTTTGAACCACCCGGCTGTGACGACACGCTCACACCTCCCTGAGAGCAAAGCGCCAGGAGCTAACGGAGCTCGACAATGGTGCGGTCATGGGGGTCCGGGTCTCCGCTGCTCACTGGTGGGGAACCGGGAACTGCTGCGGTCGTGGTCGTCGTGCGACCAGAGGCTGTGCTGCTCAATGCAGACCAGAGTGCATGTACAGCCTGAAGATTGTGAGCGATCCGTGCCCAGTCGAGTGGCTTCTGGCACTCTGTGTAGCGGTGAGCGCCTCCAGAGTTTTAGCAGTGAAGAGTGCGTCCACTGCTACCGCCTGATGATTGTTGCTACAGTGACTGCTGCTGGCCCGATTTTTGCTCTTCTTCCCCTGTGCTACTGCTGCCACACCTTGCGTATGAGTCGGGGTAGCTGGGGTGGAAGGGGAAGAGGAGGGCGTGCCAGAGGATGGAGAAGTGAACTACGAGAGAGGCATCAGTGGTGTCGCGATGACCGATGCAGCAAGTGAACTCTCCTGGTGGGCGACGGCTGCTTCACGAGCGGATGTCACCTGGAGGAAACGCTGATGCGCCCACGGAAGAAGCTGAAGGGAGGTGGAGAACGGCTCAAGCGCGGCATCGCTATACCTCGTGAAGATGTCGGCGTGCTCAAGACAGACTCTGATCATGAGCGTGCGAAGTGCCCATAACTGTGTCCCTCCTGTAGTCCCAAGGCACATGTAGATGCACATGGTGCGCCGCCAGTAAGCGTCTGCGGACTCGGCAGATCTCTGACGAAGGGAGTGGAAGGCGCGGATGTGAGCCGTGTGGGTAGCATGCATCTCTACAGCAAGCAGGGACAGTGCCAGCTCCCAGCCCTGACGTGGGTCATCACCCGTGCCTGTGCCAGCCTCTCCAAGGAAGGGGTGAAAGTCCACGACAATCTCGCGAGGCATGGCGTAAAGGAGTCCACGCATCGCCCGAGCCACTCTCAGCACCTGAGCACGGTCCGTAACCTGGTACTGACTGTGGTAGTAGGGCCAAATCCCCTCTGAAGTGGCCCAGACCTGGAAGAGGGTCTCTAAGCAGTCAAAGCCGTCCTCGCTGACATATCGTGGGGGCGATGTCTCGAAGTCCTTAGGTTGCCGCACCGTAAGTCGAGCAACCACAGGATGGGAAAGACAAGGGACAGGGAAGACATCGGGATGAGGAAATTTGTCAAGGTAGGTCTCAGGCGAAGATCAGATCTCCGGGAATAGGGAACCGGAACGTGTCTGCAAGTGGCGAAGATGCTCCTGAAGTACGCAAATCTCCCTCTAGGGAGTGTCATCGTGCATGCCTGGCATATCAGGGTCCTCCTCCAAAGGATGAGGAAGTGGCGGGTCCTGTCCTGCCGCTCTCCTCGGTGTAGATGCTGACTACTGTGCAGAAGGTATGACACCGCCGACCCCCTTGGAGGTGTGCTGTGGGGCCGTGATTGACTCCTTTTTTTTTTTGGTTTTTAAGATGGTCCAGGCAGAAAATCCCTCCCACCGGGCTCCCTTCCGGAAGCGGTTACCTTGGTGACCGTGATTGACTCCTAAGAAGATCAGTGAGCGTGCGGATGGCGTCGGTCTGTTGTTGCTGTAGGCGACGTATCTCATCCTGCTGACTTCGTAGGTCCGTAATGGCCTGCGGGCATGGGCTCATGACCCCGGAGGAGGAGGAAGAAGGATCCAGTGGTCCTTTGCCCTTGTCACCGGTCGGAGCCATGTCAGCGCTCAGTATGGGGCCGAACATAAAAATGCTCCAAACGAGAAACCGATAGTCTTTCTCGAGGAGTTGAAACATTTAGAACAATTGATGTTTTGACCCTAAAATTGCTGACGTCAACACAGCCGATGAGGACGTTAGCATTTCTTATGCTAGCAAAAAAAATCTAGCATTTTTACGCTAGCGTATTTTACGCCAGCAATGATTTTTTTAGGGTCACGCGAACTCTGCGTGACCGGTGGGGGTGACCTCGTCACCCCCTGTTTGCGGCTGTGCAAGGGCTGCGTAGTTTCTACGCAGCAGCTGCAATGTTGTTGCTGCGCTGTTGCAATGCTGCTGCTGCGCTGCTGTTGCTTCCACTGCTGCTGCGCTGCAGTCGTTGCAGCAGCTACAATGCTGCTTCTATATTGCTGCTGCTTGCGCTGCTACTGCTGCGCTGCAATTGCTGCTCGCGGCTGCTGATGCCACTGCTGCTGCGAGCTGCTGTCGCCGCTGTGCACTCTCAATGCTCGCAAGCGCCGCCACAAGCTGCTGCTGTGAGCTGCTACTCCTTTTTTTGTGTGTACAGGCTGGCAGCCAGACACGGCTGCTACTGCCACCCGGTGGTGGTGGTGGTACTACTGCTGCTGCTCGAGCTAGTAAATCCCGCAGCTCACCCGATGTGGTGGTGGGGACTGAGTGATGATGTCGTTGTTGCAAACGGCTGCAACGAGTCCCAAGATACGGCGGCGGTGGTGACTCTCACTGCTACTGCTGGTGCTGGGTCTCTGCGGCGCAGCTCAACGAGAGGGGTCTCGCTGCTCCGATACCATGAGAAGATGTGTGGAAGCTTCCTAGCGATTTTGCCGCTTACTAGGCGTCAGTGCTTGGTCAGACGATGACGACAGTCACAAGTCGTGCACACAACGGCAAGGGTCTGGCTAGGGGACACAAGGAAAAGTGTCAGAATGCTTCAATAGCATTTGCAGAGAGAAATGACAAATGACAGGTCCATGGCATAAGTACCTGCCGCGGCGCACGGCGGATGTCGCACGCGGCAGTGCAAGGTCTGTCCTAAAACTGGCCCAAAATCACTATTTTGGCCATAACTCAGCGTGGACAAGTCAGAACGCTACGCCGTCTGAACCTACACGTGCAGAATCTCAAGCTGGACGCTACGACTGGTCACATGCATACATCCGGCAACAAATGGTGGACACACAATGCAAAGACATGCACATCGGGCCCACGGCCAGTCCACCGATAAAATCCTACAAGCTGCAGCAAAACTACAAAAGGTCCCAGACAGCATCCAGGACTCTGGGGCGATCATCGATCAGCTTCGAGCAGGTATTCCACCACCAGACGATGCCCTGGTGCCACCTAGGTCTGCATCAGGGATCTGCACGAGCATGGACACGGCCGAGTGGTCATAGTGAATTGTACAGGTCGATAGGATCGTCACAAATCACAACACAACTGTGCCTCGTTCGTAACTCAAACGATGCACAGGCATGTGTGTGTGTGTGTGTGTGTGTGTGTGTGTGTGTATATGTGTGTGTGTGTGTGTGTGTGTATGTGTGTGTGTGTGAGTGTCTGTGTGTGTATGTACGCGCGTGTATGTGTGTATATGTGAGTGTGTGTGTGTGCGTGTGTGTGTAGATGTGTGTATATGTGTATGTGTGTGTGTGTGTGTGTATGTATGTGTGTGTGTGCATGTGTGTATCTGTGTGTGTGTGTGTGTGTGTGTGTGTGTGTGTGTGTGTGTGTGTGTGTGTGTGTGTGTGTGTGTGTGTGTGTGTTTGATCATTTCGACACACGTCATCGAAGTACACTAGCCGCTTTTGTATAAATGAGTCAAGTGTCCCAAATTCCAAAATCGTGTTCTGCCTCGCAACTCCTACATGTTCACCATCTACACTCCATTTGGCATGACACTTGGTATCATAGCGCAGCGATGCCAGAGAGGCATCCAACTACTTTACCCATCTGGAGGACTACCTCGTACAAGCTGTCAGCGCATCTCGCATGTGAAGACTTTGCAGACTTTCGCGACTACCACGTGAGGCGAGCGAGCGCAACCGGCGACCAGCAATGGGTCTTCGGCGACGACTTCAGTGATGGACGAGCAAAACATGCATATGCACGCAAACCCTGAAATGGCAGCGAACGCTGGCGTGGCAGGCTATGCGGCACTTGGATCAACCCCTAGGGCCCCAACGACCAATCCGGTCACGAATCCAACGACAAAAAAACAGTCATCCCTGTGGACAGCCTCAACGAAGAGAGCGAGAACTATAGGTAGAACTAGACGACAGACGCGGATCAACAAGGAACTGATGAACAATATCTCCATGCTCAAGGGGATCAACAGCCATTTGTTCCAATAGCTCAACATCGTGATGGAGGCTCTTCGCAACACAAGCACACGTGAAGCGGCGATCGTCGAGAGAAATACCNCGCGATTTTGCGTCGCACGACGCTAAGTTGGTGGTCGGATCTAAAGGCCATCCAACGGCAGGAGGAGACTGGCAAGGCATCATCAATGGCCAACAACGTTCGTCTCATATCACTGACCGCAGGTGTTCTACCCTTGGAGCAGATCAACCCACAGTGGCAAGACGCGCTGACGCCACCAACCAACTGGAACGAATTCTTGCACGCGATTCTTGTACGATTCGGATGACTAAAGAAGAAGTCTGACACATTGTACAAGCTCTAGCGTCTTCTTGAGCAGTCCAGCATGCCAGTGTATACGTGGAGATTCCGTGAGATCATCACTGGTACAGACATCACCACCAACGAATTCTGTTTTCACTACAACAACGGCCTCAAGCGAGACATCCAATGAGCAATTTCCATCTTTGACATCCAAAACAATTTGCCACAGATGATCACCGCAACAGATTGAATCGATAGCGCCATCTACAATGCTTACATCCAGGAATCCTACGGCTGGCGATCTCCCAACCATAATTATGGTGGAAACGGGAAAAGCCAGTTGAGGGACTCATCGACTCTCATGGAAGTGGAAGCCGTCGAACAGAGAGATACACACACCTGTTACAAGTGCGGAAAAGTTGGGCACTTCGCTCGCAACTGGCGAAGCAAGCAGCAGGCCAAAAAAGGGGGAAGTTGTAGAAAAATGAGTCGGGAAACGAAAAAGACCAGGAGTGAAAGGCACAAATTTTGTCTACGAGGAGCGATCTGCGCCAAATGATTGCCCATCTGAATAGCCTATATCGACGTAGAGGGTTTCTGAGATCACAAAGTTGGACAAGGGGTACGAGGATAACCAACCGGCGATACTACTAAAAGTTCATTCTCGAGGATGCAAGAGTCACAGAGTGGTACCGGCCCTATTGGATGGAGGATCTTCTCACTGTTTCATAAACAACAACATGGTTCACAAGCTCGGTTTGCAAACTGAACTAGGGGTATTTGAAGGGAAAAAAACGTCAACGGGAGATTACCGATACGGATACTCCAATAACCACTATGACTACAGGTGGGACATCTACGGGATGTAATGGTTTGGAGATCCTGTCTAGTGAGTGACCACAAAATCATTCTTGGATGAAATTTCCTGTACCGCCACAACTCGCAGGTCGACTGGAATTGCGACGACGTCTACGTGGAAATTGTTAAAAAGTGCCCCTGCCATGGATGCCATTTGCCGTTTTTTTCCTGGTTCGACCACTGGAGAGTGGTTGGATGTCTGATCTGATTAAAGATTTGGACTCCCTGGATTTTGCCATACGGTTTCAAGCTTTCAGTTGCTCGATTTGGTTGAGAATTCAGAAAGTTAGCCCCATCCGAAGTTCGGGTGGTCGGCGGGTGGAATCTGGGTCTCCGTCATTGGTGACGGGATTATTCCACCGCGGTGGTCCGAGTTCGTCTCCAACGAGCTCCAAATGCACCAGGGGCATGGAAGAAGTGACCAGGGGGACCTCCTTGACCAGGATGAACTTCTCCTTGACTTCTGGGCGAAGAAAGGCGCTCCGACGGGTCATCGTCGAAGCGCCTCCTGTTGCCTAGCGTGCAAGGCATGGTGGGCGGCTCCACCAAGGGCTACTTCGACGGCCGTAGCAGGGGCTCTACTGCTCCGTTTCGGGCGTGCTTGGATGCGTTGGAAATATTAGATCACAGGCTATAAGAATATATAACCTCACTAAAAGCACTAACCATTAATGATTCCCAGCCTCTCTCAGTTTCCGCAATCTGTGTTCTGCCAGAATTCTGCACTTGGTGTTGTGGCGACCCAAAGCACACACCTCCCTTGGAAGTCTCTTTGCACTAAGAAGTCGTGCACACTTAGGCAGTTCAGGGCACGCCGGGAAAGCATTCCTGACAAAGGGTTATGGGCCCACTGCCCTGACTTGCCTACCAAGATGTTCACGGCTTCCGCAACGCACGGGAGTGTCGCTCCGGGCAACATCGCCGTCGCACTTTGAGACTGTCCTTCGCAGAAGTTCAACATGGCGCAGAAGCCGGAGTCCTCGCCCATCCAAAAGTACATGGGCGGCCCTGGATTTGGGCTGTAGTGGTGGAATTTTGAGATCTACCTCGCGCACAAGGGACTGTTGGAGCTTATGAAGGGCACAGAGGTTCAAGATGCGAGCGCAATGAACGAGGAGAAGACCGCCTTCGCGAAGAAGAACACGGAGGCGCTGATGCTCCTCTTGTCGGCGTTGCATGAATCTCAGTGGGGCTACATCCATGGCTGCGACCTGGCAGCTGACGCGTGGAAGAAGCTCTGCTCCATTCACCAATCAACATCCCTAGCCAACAAGATCTTCGCAATGAAGCAACTCTTGACGGTGAGGATCGAGGAGGGTGAGGATGTCATTTCTGCCATGTAGCAGATCGAGTCTCTTGCCTCACAATGTAATGATGTGGGGTGGAAGATTGACACGAAGATGCAGGCGATGGCGCTCCTCATGGCTCTACCCGACAGTTGGAGCCCTCTCATCACCGTGCTGGGATGTTGGGAGGAGAATAAACTCACCTACGGCGTAATCATCGAGTACATCCGCAATGAGGTGCACCGTCGGAGCGGTGGCGAGACCTCGTCATCCTCAACTGCCCTAGTCACCAAAACGCAGGGTGGCAGCAGTAGCGGCAAGCGAGGCGGCGGTAAGGGCGGCGGCAAGAAGGGCGCCAAGAAGGGTGCATGCCATGACTGTGGCAAGGAGGGTCATTGGGCCAAGGAATGTCCGGAGGAGGCGTAGTCCGGCGGCAAAGGGGCCAAAGGCAAGAAGGCACTCCTCAACGGCACGAGGAACCATGACCTGAAGGGCGCCAACCGGCGGTGCCTCGACTCAGGTGCGGAGGAGCATACCCAAGTTGAGAAGGTGGGGTTCATCAACTACACCAAGTCTGCCAAGTCCATGGTGGTTGCGAACGACAAGGTCGAACCTGCGGCCGGCCAAGGTGATGTGGACATAGAGGTGGTGGTTGGTGGTAAAAAGGTGCAATGTGTTATCCAAAACGTGCAACATGTCCCCAGCCTTGCTGACATTTTGAGCGTGAGCCGCTTGACAGACAAGGGCTATGAAGTGCTCTTCTGCAGGAAAGGTGCAGTCGTGCGGATGGATGGCGGCGGCGAGGTTGTGCTCGAGGCGAAGCGCGAGGGAGGCCTCTACATCGTTGAGACCAAGGTCATCCCCTCGGCAACAGACGCAGTAGACCCGCCAGCACACGTCCTAAACTTCGCTAAAGGCAGGGGAGCAGACCTGCAGCTGTGGCATCGGCGGCTGGGGCACTCGTCGCCCGCAGTCGTGCAAGAGATGGCACAGCGCGACATGGTTCGCGGCCTTAACATCACCGGTGCAGCAGACACAGCAGCAGATTCCGCCAAGCACAAGTGCGAGCCTTGCATCGTGGGCAAGACAAAGCGCAAGCCGTTTGAAGACGGACAGCGGCGGTCCGAGAACCTGCTCGAGGTCGTGCACAGTGATGTGTGCGGACCGATCAAGACGCCGTCCATTGGGGGCGCGCGGTACTTCGTCACCTTCATCGATGATTGCAGCAGAAAACTCTACGTCTACTTCATGAAGCAGAAGAGCGATGTGCTGGACAGGCTGAAGAAGTACGTCGAAGCGGTGGAGAGGCAGACTGGCCGCAAGGTCAGAGCGCTACGCAGCGACAATGGCGGCGAGTANGCCTCAGTCAAATGGCGTGGCGGAGCGTGCGAACCAGACGCTACTCACCATGGCACGGACGATGCTCGTGGACGCTAAACTGCCACGGAGCCTGTGGGCCGAGGCCATGAGTACGGCATGCTACATCACCAACCTCACCCCAACGGCAGTGCTGAAAGGGAAGGGCGGCTGGAAGACGCCGCAGGAGGCTTGGAGCGGGCGCAAACCAAGCGTGGCGCACCTGAAGGCGTTCGGGTGCAAGGCGCACGCGTTGGTGCAGGCCGCACAAAGAAAAGACTACAAATTGGACCCGCGTGCAAAGGCGTACGCGTTCGTCGGATACGAGAGTGCGCTCAAGGCGTACCGCCTCTTTGATCCACGGACGCAAGACGTCATCACCAGCTGCGACGTCACGTTTGATGAGCAGCAGAGCTACTGCAGTAGTAACAATAACATCGACGCAGCACACTCACCAAAGCAGGGGGAGTGGTTCCAACTCCTTGAATGTGAGGAGGAGCCGGCGGCTGCAGAGGTCGATGCCTCGGAGGATGACGGTGATGGAGCGCAGCAGGGTAATGCAGCAGGTGTAGGTGCCGCTGGAGCGCAGGACGCAGCAGCCGACGCGGAGGAGCCCGCGGCCGAGGACAACGTTGCAGCAGAGCAGCAGCAGGAACGGCAGCCAGCGTCGCCAAGGTTGCCGCGTCGCAGCCGGAGGCAGCGGAATGCGGCAAAGCGGTATGACGCGAGCACGGGCCGCTCGGGCGGCATGGCATGGTGCATGATGGCAGCCGGAACGGAACCGACAACCATGCAAGAGGCGCTTGCACGGCCTGACGGGTAGCAGTGGGGCATAGCAATAAAATCTGAACTTGCGTCCCTTGCTCAGAACGGCACTTGGGAGTTGGTGGATCGGCCTGAGGGGGCGAAGGTGATCAGCTCCAAGTGGGTGTTCAAGGTGAAGCTCACAAAGGACAGTAAGGTGGAGAAGTATAAGGCGCGGCTAGTGGTGAAGGGATACGTGCAGCGGAAAGGCGAACACTACGATGAGACGTTCGCGCCCGTCGCCAAGTTCACAAGCATCCGGACGATCCTCGCGGTGGCAGCCGCAAAGGACATGGAGATCCACCAAATGGATGTCAAGACGGCATTC